>PVIH01007451.1:48032-100370 GCA_004025045.1 Sigmodon hispidus | reverse complement strand
AAGGACTGGATACATATGTAGCATTATTTAAATGGAGTTTTTAAATTACAGTATTTTATTACTTCATTAATTAAATTTACTCATTTATTTTATATCTGGACTGCAGTTTTCTCTCCCTCCTTTACTCCCATTACCTCCCCCAACTTTTCTCTGTTCACTCCACCTAGAAATAAAATTTAATCCAAAAATATTTTTGAAAATAAAAAAAAAAATAATAAAAAAAATAAAAATTCTGGAGAATGGTTTTATAGTATTTACTAGTGTATTCTAACTAACAATCAGATGCTAAAAATACAGAGAGAGTTTATTTTGTGGTCTAAAAAGCTTAGAAATATGTAATAATGTTAACGAAATAGTTTACTTATCAAAGTGTCCAGCCTTAAGGCCCCTGTAAAATACTGCATGGAATTCACTAAAGAAAAATCATCAAACTTTACTTACTTAAAAAATTAAAGATAAACTAGACATCAAAACACCAAACAATCCAAGTAGAAAGTGGGGTACATATGTAAACAGAGAATTCTCAATTAAAGGTTCTCATATGTCTGAAAGAATTTTAAGGAATTACTCAACATCCTTAGTCATCATGGAAATGCAAATCAAAACAACTCTGAGATACTGTCTTATATCTGTCAGAATGGTTAGGATCAAAAACACTGATGACAGCTTATGTTGGAGGGGATGTGGAGCAAAGGGAACACTCCCCTACTGTTGGTGGGAATGCAAACTTGTACAGCCACTTTGGAAATCAGTATGGTGACTTCTCAGAAAATTGAGAATCAATCTATCTCAAAACCCAGTGATACCACTACTGGGCATATACCCAAGGGATGTTCAATCATACCACAAGGACACTTGCTCAACTATGTTCATTGCAGCATTATTCATAGCCAGAACTCGAAAACAATTTAGATGCCCTTAAACCAAAGAACTGGTAAAGAAAATGTGGCACATTTGCACAATAGAGTATTACTTGGCTGTATAAAAAAACCAATGATCTCATGAAATTTGCCGTCAAATTGATGGAACTATAAAATATCATCCTGAGTAAGGTAGCCCAGACCCAGAAATATAAACATAGTATGTACTCATTCATAAGTGTTCATTAGATAAGAATAGCCAGGCTATAAACCACGGCTACAGAGAAGCTAGGTAATAAGGAGAACCCTATGAAGAATGCATGGATCACCCTAGAAAGGGAAAATAGATGAGATCTCCTGAGTAAACAGGGAGCAATGAAGGAGGCAGCAGAGGGGAGGGGGAATAAGAACAAAGGTTAGTGGGATGGTCCAGCTGGGGAAGGGACAGAGTGGGAGAGCAATGAAGGAGATATCTTGATAGAGAGGGACATTATGGGGTTAGGGAGAAACCTGGTGCTAGGGAAGTTCCCAGGTCCACAAGAATGATTTCAGCTTAGATTTAGCAATAGTGAAAGGAGTCTTTATCTAGTAACTTACAGAAGCAGACGCACAGCCAAGCACCAGGCTAAGCTCTGGGAGTCCAGCCAAAGAGAGGAAAGAGGGATTATTGGAGCAATGAGGGTCAAGAGCTTGATAGAGAAATCTAGAGACAACTGAACCAAGCTCAAGGAAACTCATGAACTTTAGACTGATAGCTATACAGACTGAACCAGGCCCTCTGCATGTGGGAGATACTTGTGTAGCTTGGTCTGTTTAAGGGGGCTCTGGTAAAGGATTGGGATCTATCCTGGGGAAGCCAGTTCCTTATTGTAGGAAGCCTTGTTCAGCCTTGATGTAGGGGAGAGGGGTTTGGTCCTGCCTCAACTAAATGTACTAGGCTTTGCTGACTCCCCATGGGAGACTTTACTCTTTTGAAGGAAGGTATAGGGGTGGTGGGCAGGCTTAAGAGTTCAGGAAGAGGGGTGGGAGAGAACTGTGGTTGGTATGTAAAATGAATTTATAAAAATCTTAAATAAAAATGACAAAAATCCTCCCAAGTAAAAAAAGCAAAGCTCAGGCCTAGATGGTTTCAGTGCACAATTCTACCAGACATTCAAAGAAGAACTAATACCAATACTGCTCAAACTGTTCCATGCAGTCGAAACAAAAGGAATATTGCCAATATTTTATGATGCCACAATAACCCTGATACCCAAGCCACTCAAAGACGCACCAAAGAAAGAGAATTACAGACGAATTTTCCTCACGAACATTGATGCAGAATTTCTCCACAAAATTCTGGCAAACCGAATACAACATATAATAAAAGTCATCCACCACAATCAAGTAGGCTTTATCCCATAAATGCAGGAATAGCTCAACATACAAAAAACTATAAATGTCATCCATCATATAAACAAATTGAAGGAAAAAAACCACATGATCATCGCCTTAGATGCTGAAAAAGCCTTTGAAAATAGCCAATACTCCTTTATGATAAAAGTCCTGGAGAGATCAGGAATATAGGGAAAATACCTAAATATACAAGAACCCGACAGCCAACATCAAACTAAATGGAGAAAAACTCAAAACAATCCCACTAAAATCAGTCACTAGACTAGACAAGAATGTCTTCTCTCCCCTTATCTATTCAATTTAGGTCTCGAAGTTTTAGCTAAAGCAATAAGAGAACAAAAGGAGATTAAGGGGATACAAAGTTGAAAAGAAGAAGTGAAACTATCTCTGTTTGCAGATGATAGGATTGTATACATAAGTGAGCCACAAAATTCTACCAGGAAACTTCTACAGCTGATAAACACCTTCAGCAATGTAGCAGAATACAAGATTAACCCAAAGAAATCAGTAGCCCTCCTATACTCTAAAGATAAAGAGGCTGAAAAAGAAATAAGGGAAACATAACCCTTTATAATAGCTGCAAATAAGAGTGGGTATGAATCTGAGAGGCCTAATAACTGAGTTTGATGGGGTGCATGATGTAACGCAATAAATATATAAATAAAAGAAAGATAAGAGCTTCAAATAGCATTAAATACCTCTGTGTAACTATACCCAAAGAAGTAACAGATCTGTTTGACAAAAACTTTAAGTCACTGAAGAAAGAAATTGAAGAGGATATCAGAAAATGGAAAGATTGCCCATGTTCCTGGAAAGGTAGAATCAACATAGTAAAAATGGCAATTCTACCAAAAGCAATCTACAGATTCAATGCACTGCCCATCAAAATCCCAACACAATTTTTACAGACCTTGAAAGAACAGTACTCAATTTCTTTTTTTTATTTTCTTTTTCTTTCTTGTTTTTTGAAAATCAATATCAAACTTTATATAAAAAAGTAAAACATCCAGGGTAGCTAAAAAACCAAAAACAAACAAAAAAACCCATACAGTGATAAAACTTCTCTTTTCTCTAAAATACATGAAACATAAAGTCTAAAATCTAAAGCTCTCCAAGCCAGCTTAGGTTCAGCTACAGAAGAAGAAAGCACAGTAGGTCACAGCTAATGCCCACGGATGCACTATGGCCACCAACAATTTTCTGCTAAGCAACCCTTCTACAGTCAAACAGAAAGTTTTTTGTTTTGATTTGTGTGTGTGTGTGTGTGTGTGTGTGTGTGTGTGTGTGTTTTAAATCACTTTATTCACAAATCATTTTTCAATGAAAGAAGAATGTTTTTGCTTAAAGTTCACTAATGAGTGAGCACATCCCATGCTTACCTTTCTGGGTTTGTGATACCTCGTTCAGGAGGATATTCTCCAAATCCATCCATTTGCCTGTGAATTTTAGGATATCATTTTTCTTACTGCTGAGTAGTATTCCAAACAAATGGCTGAAAGGCACTTGAAAAAGTGCTCAACATCTTTAGCCAAAGAGAAATGCAAATCAAAACAACTTTGAAATACCACCTTACACCTGTCAGAATGGCTAAGATAAAGGACACAGATGACAGCCTAAGCTGGAGAGGTTGTGGAGCAAGGGGAACACTCCTCCATTGTTGGTGGGAGTGTAAACTGGTTCCCCCACTCTGGAATGCAGTATGGAGATCTCTCAGAAAACTGGGAATCAATCTCCCCAAGGATCCAGCAATACTACTATTGGGCATATACTCTAAAGACGCACATTTGCATTAGCTCAACTATGTCCATCGCAGCATTATTTGTAATGGCAAGAATCTAGAAACAACCTAGATGCCTCTCAACTGAAGAATGGATTAACAAACTGTGGTATATCTACAAAATGGAGTACTACTCAGCAGTTCAAAAAAAAAATGATATCCTAAAATTCACTGGCAAATGGATGGAGTTAGAGAATATCATCCAGAGCGAGGTCTCACAAACCCAGAAAGATAAGCAGGAGATGTATTCACTCATTAGTGGACTTTAAAAAAAAAAAAGGAAAGAACACCTAAACTTCAAACCACAACCACTGAACAGCTTGGGATATGAAAATAATATTTAATATAGTCTGCTGTTCATTTGATCTCAACACTATTCATTCTACACAATGGCATTGTTACATATTTCTTTTTTTTCTTGTCATTCTATTTTATATTATCTTTTTAAGAAAATAAAGTCCTTTTTCCATAAAAATGTAGATAAATATTTAACACGTGGCTATATTATAATTAAAGTAGGCAAATCTACATAACAATTACATTTTTCTTGAAGTTGACATTAGGATAGAATGACTGAAAGTGATAAGGACATAATACTTTTTTGTTTTGAGACAGTAATATAATTAGACTATTTCTACTTTCCCTGTCCTTCCTCCAGGCCATCACATATACTTCTTACTCCCTTCAGATTTATGGCCTCAGTTTTTGTAGTAGTTGTTATTGCATACATACACACACACATATATACACACACATACATATATACATATATAGAAAGACATATATATGTTGCTGCATATCTCTTTCTATATATTTGTATGCAGATGTGCCTATACATATATGCTTTTAAATATAATCTGTCCAATCAGTATTGTGGTAACTATATGTATGTTTTCAGAGCTGCTTGTTTATAACTGGAAAACCACTAATAAATTATTTTGTTCTCCAAGTTAAAAAAAATGACAAACATCTTTTTTCAAAAGTTAAAGACAACATTAAGAGAGGAACAGTAATTTTTTTTCCGAGAGACCAGATCAAAGATGACACAGTGGAGAATGTTAAGGTTCACCATGTCCACTCTCTTTCCTCCTGTGTATTCTGCTGCAGTGGGGTGGGGCTTCAGTCGAGGCATTTTGAGAAGCAGAGTCTGAGCCATGTATGAGTGAAGCTTTTGGTGAAATTGCTTGGCCTGGCTTCATCCGTTTTGTTTTTTTAAGTCCTGTACAGGGACTGCAAGGCCAAAAATGAGAAAACATGTGGAGCAAAATGAGCAGAGCAGAAGCAGAAATTGCCAAACCACATCTGTTAGCATGTGACGTGATACAGAAACAGGTCTGTAGTGGATAGCAAAGATGGTTATTCAGCAAATGAGTCAGATGTACTATAGGTACCTCTCCTTTCAACAGTGAAACAGCAAGGATTGTGCTTTTGAAGTAAATAGCAAATGGTTTTACTTTTTGGGCATCTTGGCATTGGTATGCATGCTTCTGTCTCTCTCTGTGTGTGTGTGTGTGTGTGTGTGTGTGTGTGTGTGTGTGTGTGTAAACTGGTAATCAAATTAGTGTCCTAAATACTGTTTTTACTCTAAGAAAAAAATAATATCTTCTTACCTACCACAAGAAAGATTTTATACATTGTCCTGTCTTACTTTCTTAGCTTTTCTTATTTCTGCTTGAGAGTGGCAAATATGAGACCCAGATTATCTTATCCAAGGCTCTGAAATTCTAACAAACTCTGCATTCTTTCCTTGTTTCAAGTAGCAGTGAGCAGCCACAGGGGGATGCCAACCAAGATTTCCTGTAACAAGCTTTTCTTTCCACTATAAATAAAAATCTTATGATTGGGCATGCCTGTGTATGTGTATTACTTATTTATAAATTATATGCATATTATAGCATATGATGTATAATATAAAGTATATACAAAAACATCCATTTTAAAAGATATAGATGAAAAGATTATAGCACAATTCCTAAGGGGTCTTTCCACATTGAAGTAGACTGACTGCCTGTGTGGACTTTAAGCACTACATTCTCTGGAGACATTTGGACCACGTGGAGGGGCTCCCCCCCCCCCGCACTTGAGACCAGCATTTTTTTTGGCTCATTCTTCTACAGAGTCTATTTAACCATACCTCCGAACAAAAAGAGCAGAATCTTATTCATGTTCATGTTCCCCAGGCTTGGAGAATTATACAGCACAGAGCTAACTCTACAGACGATTCTGAAAACAATGACATAAGAAGCAGCGATGTCATATCACTACAATGACTGTGACCACAGCTCCAGATTTTAAAGAAATGGATTCCAGAGATATCTTTCTTCAGTCATCAGCTAAGGCTCACAATCTTTGGCTAGAAATCCAATTTCATCTACTCACCAAACCCCAGGAAAGACTGGTTATATGACCTCATAAGCAAAATATCCAAATTGCATTGAGTGTTGGCTTAGGTTGGACACTATATGTTCAGTGCCATTTTTAAAATCTCACTCTCTTAAAAAAAAAAAAAAAAAAAAAAAAAGACACTAAGGACTTTTTCCAGGGTTAAACTAGAGCTACAATTTAGACCAGGATTCATACATACACTGCTTTTATTATCACCACCCCATTCCTATACAAGCTACTTGCCAGTTTATAATAATGTATATTTTAGGAGGAAGTCTGGATCTTGGTCACATACTACTTTTAAACATGTCTTTAACACTAGGGTCTTTTAACATCTGGGACATAACTAGATGATTGGGCTACAGGATCTTCGATACTGTTGCCATAAAATGTTCAGAGTTCTGGAATTTGGCTTTGATGTGCCCGGGATTGAGGTGACCTGGCAGAATTATAACTCATGCCCCAATTCCTAAACTGTTGCATTGCTCTTTGCCCACACTACACTATTGTTATTATTTCAAGAAAACAGCTCAAATTCTGTCTCACTATTGCTTCTGGGGACAGGGCTCTCAGAGAGATACTCATGCAGAAGCTGACCTTTAGCTGGCATCCTCCAACTGTGACCCAATCAAGCATAATGAGTTTAGAACGGGCTCAGAATGGTTTTCTCTCTGCCTTCCTTTTTTCCCAGCTTTTATCGGTATTTTAGCAGAAGGCTGTTTTTCCTTCTGCACTTATTTATATTTAGCCCAAGCATCCTGTTAATTACAGAGCAGTTACAGGAGAATTAGGGACACTATATATAAATTTGCCATTTATGCAAATTGTATAGAGAGAACAAAGAAAAATTAGCTTAATTAGTGTAATTGCTAAAAAAGCGGGAGGCAAGGCAGACACGGCTTTAATCAAAGAAGAGGCGAAGGAAGTCTCAAGGAAACGGTGACTCAAATCAGCACAGAGTGGAGGGCTCTGACCTTTCATGATTTCAAGACCTTGCTGAGACACCGGAGTTTCTTGAAACCACAGGGGTGGGGTGCACCGTGAGTTCTCAGTGAGAAAATGGCACGTGGTATTCAAGCAATGATATAAAATGCTTGCATTTAGAAAGTTGTTATATACGTTAAGTGTGGATACTGAGGCAGGGGTGTCCTTCCAATATTATCTTTCCAGCCTGTGCTCACTTGGCACGTACTAAGTGCTAATGGCTACTTAGATACTGAAGACATGAAAACGAATAAGATGCCATCAGTGACTTCATGGTGCCAGAAAACGGAGAAAATAAAGATGCCAGGCTACATAGGCAGCTCAGGATGAAAAGTGCCTTGCTCTGTAATGCAAGGCCCTAAGCTCAGCCCTCAGAAACCACATTAAAAAGCCTGGAGTGAGGGGTGTACACTTGTTTAAGTCCAGCACTGAGGAGTTAGAGACAGGCAGATTCCTGAGGTTCACGGGCAAGACAGTCTAGTTACTTTACCAATGAAGACCAGTGAAAAACCCTATCTCAAAAAAAAAAATTGTAGTTGATACATGCAAGTATACACCAGAAAACAAAAGGAAAGGGACGGAGAGAGATAACATCACCACAAACAAGTGACATGTTAGCTAATTACATGGGCCTGAGCTGTACAAAGTGGTTAGACTTCACTAGAAAGCAAGCTAGCCTTATGAGTGGAAATATGGAGCACAAATTAAACTGTCAACTTCAACCACAGTACTATTGTAGTCTTGTGATCAGGAAAGGAATTAAGGGTTCATTTTCTCCATACTAGAGTGTCGGCCATATACATAGCAAAGGCAAAGCTTCAGGAAGGAGGAACTTAGATTTCCATCACCTAACCTCATGACTGATGTGGTGATGTCTGGCTATCTAGTGAGGGTAATGGTTGCTCTAAATCACAGTCTGGAAGAGACGATTGAGTATTTATGAAGAGCCAATCTATTTTTTATAGTACACTGAGATCCTAACTGGGAACTGCATTTTCATAAAAGGTATATTATATTAATAGACCTAGTGACTAGCACAGTGCTGGGATTAGTATAATCATCAGCAAAGGCCAGAGTGGTAAGTAATGTAATGGCTGAAGAATTTTCATCTTCAGACTCAACCTAGGAATATTAAAAACGTGGAAGAAAACATTGGGGAGAATTTAAAACGTTGCACCACCCGTTCTTCATTTCTTCCTCGCCCCCCTTCTCTACATTTTCTCCCTCCCTTCCTTTCTCCTGCCCACTCCTCTCTTATGTTCTTCCTTCCATCCTCTTTCATTTCCCATCTTCTCTTTTTCTTCCTTTCTCTCCATTCCTTCCTTCCCTTTTATATTCTGACTTTCTGGTCTTTTCTTCTGGTTTTCTGTTGAGTGCTACAACTTAAGCAAGAGCCATAGGTCTTTGTCCCTGCCGAAGTCATGCAGCCTCATGATGCTTATCATTACTTTAGCTATGTGTAAATGCCACGGACAGAGGCCCTTCCTTAAGCAAGATCAGAACAGTCATTGAAGCATGGTATCTCCCTCGGGATACAAAAGCATCCAGAAAATTTCACAATGGCTCAGATATATCAGACCAATGGTTCTATACCTAAGATTCCTGTATTTTTTCTTCCATACAAGGTGCACCACCATGTGAAGAATGGACAGAGGACCTGGGGTGTTTGGTCTAGAGAGAAGAAGCTATGGTAACACACACTCATTGAGTCCTAGCATCTAAAGAGGATGATGTCTAGGAAGGTGGGCACTTGCCTTGGGCAGAAGCTAGGATCCACAGGAAAGCAGGGGAGTCAGTTTTACTGCTAAATGACAGTCACACATTTTAATGGCAATATTAATAGTTGTCATTGATGACTGGCCATTTACAGATTGTGTTTGAACCTAATGATTGAGTTTTCCCAGAAGCAGTGATTGTCACTGGATGGTATTTTACATTATCATGGAATGTGGTGAGTCATAAAGTGATCAATTGTATCGAGTGAAGACATAAGAGGAAGCTGAGAAGGATGAAGAGTCTGAATGGACCTTATTGAAGAGGGGAGTTACTAGACAGAGACAGGAGGGGAGAACAGTGATTTTCCCACCCCCATCTCTTTGTATATATTTGTGTATCTGTATTGTGTATGTGCTTATAGAAGGGTATAAAAATCATTTGGGAATTGAAGCATTAAGGAAACATCATGAAACAAAAGAAATGTTTTGACACATTTTAGGATCCAGAGTAGATACAATGCAGTGGCAAGCCGACAGACTAGAAGGAGGAGCACACATGTGGGTGATACACATAGTTAAAACAACCTGATCAAACAAGACTTCTTAGGCTTCCAAATACATTAGAATGTGTCATGAGTCTCACCATGTGGCAGCAGGTTGGCCAAGAATCAACTTGTAAAAGGATGTATGACAGTTAGACTGGCACTGTACAAACCCCAATTCAAAGAAGGTTGAGCTGGAATCAAGAAGATATGAAGTGAGTTAGAGATTTAACAGAGAGATGGAAGTTAGGCTAAGAAGGCTAGCCATCATCCTCAGGACAATTTGCAAATGCTTATTGAGTGTCCAGTGTACTCTGGACAACTGTCAGGACATTGAGGCTCCAAACAGGTAGATAAAAATCTCCTGTCCACATTTAGTGTACTTTCTCTTGTATGAGACAGATGATGATAAACAGGATAAAGGTAATAATGATCAATACTATGGGCTAAAATTGAGGCAGGGAGGAGCAGAGAGTAAATGCTGAATTCATCTATTTGTCATGGGACGAGAGCTCCGCAGGAGAAGACCAGAAAGATGAGATCCAGTACTGAGCATATGTAGGTCGGGGACTACAGAGCCATGAAAATAATAAATAAAAATCCAACGAACTGGAAACTCTGGCACATTTAAGGAAGAGAAAGCAAACCAGTTAACTAAAACAGGCAGATTTCGGGGGAAGGTTCCAAAAGGAGCTGCCATAAAGCAAACTGTCTGCTCTCTAGACTGGAAAGAGGACCTCCTGAGACCCTGAGATCTTTTTCATCCAATCACAGTGAGGCACCAAGTTACTAGCGGGTTTTGAGTACTAGGATGCTAAGGTTGACTTGTGTGGAGGTACTTCTGTTATCCATCTATTTGACACTGACAGAAAGGAGAAAAAATAGAAACAGGACAAAATAAACAGAAGGCTCTTAGACTAATATACTCTGGATTGAATATTGATGGCTCATGCTAGAGCATACATAGAGAGATAGGGAACATTGGTTGGGTTCTGCATATGGTTTGAATGGACAGCCATAAACAGCCAAGGATATTTCTATACAAATATGAATGGCATGGTATCTGCATATAACATGGGAACATGCTCTTGTAGACATTAATTTTCCCCTACATATCTTACCACATTCAGTATAATGGAATATAGTTATTGTATTGTATCTTTCAGAAAATACTGGAAAGAAAAATGGTCTACACATAGTACAAAGCCATGGATTTTAAATATGTTTTTAACCCACAGTTAGTAAACTGTTTGGAAACAGAAAATAATTTCTGAGAATATGACTCAAAACGTGAAAAAGGAAAAGAACGAAGGACTTGAGGCTTTGAACTGCAAAGCTCCTTTACTCGAGAAATCAGCTTTCCAGAGAAGCAGACTTGAGGAGAAATAGAAGTTGGGTTTTATGTGACTTGGGATTGAGAAAGTGGTAGACATTACAGGTATTTTAAGCATGGTAATGTGGGATTTAACTAGAACACTAATAAAAACAAATAAAGCCTTGAGAAAGGTGACCTGCAGAAGTACGACTAGATCACACAGTCTGGGGCTAAAAGAGAAACCCAGAAAAGAGACACCAGGGAGCTAATAAGACAGATGAGGTGAATAGAATAAGTAAGTTTACAAAGCAACAGGCCATGGATAAGCAAAATCCAGGATATGAAGTCAGTTTTCACAGGTGAACACTTTGCATAAGATAATACTAACTTGCTTAAGACATGCACTTAATTTGAGCATCCTCTGTAATGGAGAGCAGAAATTTCCACCTTGACCTTTGGGCATAAACTCTGACCATCATAGTTCTGGGGAAGTCCTATGGCCTATGGGTACCAGAGGGCTAGATTAAGATCCTTGGTAGATATATGCAGGCCACGTCTCTCTCATGCCCTTAGATGGAGGATGCGACCCACAAAGTAAAGTCCGAGGGAGACAGTTTAACATTCCAGGAAATTCATGACTGTATCTCTCCTCTTGCATCAGTGGGTGCTCTCCCTTGACCCCTTTAAGAAATAAATAATCTTTCTCTTTTAGTATACTCCTTGTCAGGAGTCATTTGAAATGGTAGACTAGATGTGTGTTTCTCACTAAATGTCTTAAGTGTTCTCATATTTATGAGCATTGCACTAAAGCAGATCACATGACTTACTTTTGCTAAATTGGGGCAGAGGTGGCATAAAACCCTTAAAGGCCAAAGAATTCAAAGTTATGGCATCCCTGTATGCCCTATTCAACTATTTCCATGCAAAAGGGACCACAGAATTCATTTGTTCATAACCATCAGGGAATCCATGATTCTGGGTCTCAGAGTGACCATATATACTTCTCCAATTATTTGTTGGATATGCATAATTAGAAAATATTGGATATGTAAATTCAGTGAGAATTGGGGTCTTTGTTACTATAACATAACCTATATTAGTCTTGTGTGTGTGTGTGTGTGTGTGTGTGTGTGTGTGTGTGTGTGTGTGTCTGAACTCAAGAAAAAGGGGATGAAATTTAAGAATATAAAATGCCAGTGAAGTCTGGAAAATTATGGTAGTGGCTTAGTGAGAAACTGCATCTGGACAGCAAAGACAGACTGAAAAACAGCAGAAAACTGCAAAGAGAATCAAGGAAGCCCAAGGAGCACTAGAGATGCAGAATAAGAAAGAATTGTGGGAACCAAGACAGAGAAAACAAATTAGGAAAGGTTAGACATAAAAGATGCCCTGTGGGATTTTCCAGACCAATCCATTTGTTTGTTTTAATGCAACAAGTTCTGACAGATGGAAAATAAGTGTGAGCAATGGAGAGCCCAACCAATGTAGCAAGGGCACAAGTGAGTGGAAAGCTAGCAGTTGAAAAGCATCTGCTTATAGTTCTCTGAATCCTGGATGCAAAGACAAGAGAAAGATATAGCTCTGATTGGGAAGGGATAGAGAAGCCTGAACTCTGCTAATATCCTGTTAAAATCTAGAGTGTCTGGTTTCTCTAGCACTGGAATGGATGAGAGATCACCTCTCCATGTATTCCCAAGAAAAAACACTGTGGTGCTTAAACTGGTAGGACTCCAGTTCCATCATTTAGAGCCTGGTGGTAGGCAGTTACCTTTCCCCTTGTACCTCAGACTTTCTCACCTGTGTTAGAAGAGCAAGGACTTTCAGTTTTCAAGAGTACTGAGTAGAGAGAACACTGTCCTGACTTGTCTAGGACTGAGGGCTTTTTGAGTAAATAGAACTTTCTATGAGTCCAGGTTATACCTCAGCACACTGACCCACTTGGTCATTCTATGACTATGTGGTATTAAAGTATCAACTGTACCCAACAAACAGTAAGTTCTATATTGTGACAGAGATGCCTCTTCTGGAGCCTCCATATGCCTCAGTTTTTCCATCTATCCAATTAAGGTAATTTACATAATGAAGTTTTGTAAAGAGTAGAAGCATGGCAAATTGTCACAGTCAGCCCTTGAGAGTCCTCATCACTGATGGTGGTGATTACAGTGTTAACAGCAAAAAAAAAAAAAAAAAAAAAAAAAAGAAAACACAAAATTCACTAGTGAAAGAACTGGTCAGTGACGACAAAGTGACTGAACTCCAGGGATCTTGGGATTGCCTTTTCCCCATTTTGTAAGCAGTGCCAGGAGAAATTGTGAGGTTAGGAGAATTTGAAATGGGCCTTAGAAGATGGATTGGTTTCCACATTTATTTATTTATTGAATTCACCAACAAATATTTATCAAATGCTAGTTATGCCCCAGACTGAGAGCAGAGTGAATAAAACAGCCATGGAATTACAATACATGAGCTTGAGTCTGCAGAGATGCAAAGGACCACTGGAGATGCAAGCAGAGATAGACTTGGTTTGCTTCCATTTGCCCAACTTGCAGGGCCTGAGCACATGTTCATGTGTATAAGGCTCCTTAGGGAAGCTAGGCCACCCTGCAGACCCTGACAGGATGACTGACATCTAATTAGACTTGCTTGTTTATTAGATCTGAACTAGGCAGTGTGATTTCTCACAGTTGCCGGGTGCTGTCTCCATGGTCCTGTCGAAGCCACCTTCTCTCCAGCCTGGCATATTCAGGTGATGCTCAAGTTCTGTGCCAAACCCTAATAAAGCACCCAGAAAGGCTGCTGATGAATCAACACTGCATCTATTTTCAGCTTCTTTGCAGTGGATTTTTGGCAGGTTTTCACTCTGAAATGCAGGGCTAACCTCTGAGCTTTCCTGTAAGAATAAACACCCCTGTGAAATGCTGCCTGAGCAAAGGTAAACAGACAACAGAACTGCTGTGTGATGTGAAAATGATGAAGGGTTGTACGGTGCCCCAATTAACAAGTCCTTTAATAAGACATGGAGTCTACTGTGGCAAAAATCCCTTGTCCCTGAAGGCAACTTCAAACTGGTAGGGGAGGGGAGTGGGAGGCTGCTTTCTGATGCTGGGTCTCAATGGGTCACTAGGGAAGACTTGATGTCAACAGAAATTGTCTCGAGGATCAATCTGTTTCAGGTAGGCTGGGAAATAAGGACAGAACCAGATAAGGCTAAATAAAAGAGTAAGCAGACTCCGGAATTCCTTAACAGATATATGCCCGGAAGCTATTCAAGTGAATACCAGTATATCTTTTCTGCCCAGCAGCTAAGAACAGATATGCCTGGGTCATCAGTCCCATGTGCTAAGATGAACCAGTACAGATCTCTAGGTAGAGTCCATTATGGTGGGAAAAGCGTAATATCATGTGCTTGGGGCAGCTGCTAACATTGCATCCTCAGTCAGAAAGCAGAGGGCCATGAATGATGGTGTTCAGCTGATTTTCTCGTTTTTTAGGCAGTCTAAGATCCCAGCTCAAGGGGATGTACTCACTCATTAGTGGACTTTAAACAAAAAGCAAAGCATTCCCAAGCTGCAAACCACAACCACTGAACAGCTTGGGATCTGAAACACCTTGAACAAGCACCTTGGAGCCCATTCCCTCCAGAGGAACACCTGACTCAGTCTTGATATTGGGGTGAGGAAAGCAGATCTGCCTGGAGTGGATGCTGAACCACCTTGGGACCTCAGGACCTCCTACTCTTGCTGGGGAGGAGATAAGGAGATCCAAAGAGTGACTGGGAGGGGCGGGAGAGGGAAGGGAGTTTGAACAAGGGGATACATAAATTAAAAAATGAAACTTTATTCATAATTAAAAAAATGAAAAAAAAAAGACCACAGCTCAGTATATGGAGATATTCACATTTAGAGCAGGTCTTCTCACTTCAATTAATCTAAATAATTCTTCACAGATATCTCTAGGGGCATGCTCCTGTGGTGATTCTAGGTCCTACCAAGTTGGTGATACTAATCATTACATAGGAATGAACATACACAAAACCAAGATCAGGTTCCACCCACAGAATAAAATAAAATGAAGATAACCTAGGAAGGTCATTGTCAATAGTCCCAGTAATGTGTCTAAGTCAGTAAGGTATCTGATATGCTAAAGAAAGGGCCATTGGGGCTGGTTGAAGTTGTAGTGTTAGGGTACAGCATGACAACCCCAGGACGAAAGTTGTGCCAGGAAGGATCTGTCCTCACCTTCATTCATTCATTCATTTATTCACTTATTCAGCCAGGTTCTTGTTTATTGTAAGCTCTTGGACATCACTGGGTTCATCAATAAGTTCATGTACAGAGTGGGTATGTCAGTCAATCTTTTATCCACCTGCTCATTTATTCTCTTTTCCACTTATTCTTTTACTTAGTCCCCCACTGCACAGTTTAGTCGGTCACTGTCAGTCATTTTCGCACTCTCTGTTCTATTGCACCATTTATTCAGCAAATTAATTAATTATTCACACACATTCTATCCCAAGCAATCATTTGATTTAATCAGTCTTTCATCCATCCAGGCTGTCTCTATGCCTGTCAATCTATCAATCATGACATCATTATTCCTCTTCTTTTATTTTCTTCTTTATTTGTAAGCTCGGGACAGGAACAGGAACCTAATTCATTATTTAGACTAACATTTATTCATCCATCTTTTGGCCAGTCAGTCAGTGTGATGGTAAACCTTCATTGTCAACCTGACTGGCCTTGGAATCCAAAGACAATGTAACTCGAGTACCTTAGCGTGTGCCTGTGAAGGTGCTCTGGAAGGTTTCATGGAGGAAGGAGACATAACCTGAATGTGGACAGCATCACACACTAGGGTCTTGGACTGAATGAAAAGGAGAAAGTGAGCTGAGCACCAGCATTCCTGTCTCCCTGCTTCCTGACTGCAGATGTAATGTGACTGACCAGTTGCCTCACGCCTTTACTGCCACATAGAGCTGCTTTCACCCCATGCCACCGCCAACATGATGAACTTTGTCCTGTCAAACTGTAAGGCCTTAAGTTGCACTTGTCAGGTATTTTTTCCCTACAGCATAATAAAATTAATGCAACAGTCAGGTAATCTGCTACACAGCCATATGAATTTGTCTACTGATCCTCAAGATGACATATTTTAATCTATCTGTCCTCCACTCAAATTTGAATTTGCTTGATAACCTGGGACACAAAGATTGTTAGAAGTTGCTCCAACATAAATGTCCTCTCTGGTTTAAAAATAATAAAAACTTAAAAACTCTAGATCCTAACATAGCAAGTGCCCACATACTAACTCATAAAGGCTTTGCCCCAGGAGAAAACATGCTATAAAGATTGTGGATATCTAGGATCCAGATGGCCCAAGAAGAGGACATGGGCCCAAACATCTGGGGTCCATTTCATCAGCCTAAACATAGACCTGATTTCTAAACAGATACTTATAAAATAGTCTTAAAATTCATGTTATTCCCTGACTGAGGAACAGTACATGCATAGAAAATGGAGGAAGATTTGAATAAGAAAATAAATCAAACCAAATTCTATCATCCAAAATTAGCAATTGTTAGTATTTTAGTATAGGTACATATAATTTTTGTACATTTACCAAAATTATAATAATTAGGTAGTTTTAATTTATTATTATGAAATAAATTATTTATAAAGTAATTTTTATACTTAATAGAGATTGGTTTATTGAAATAGCAGTTCAACTTTCTGATTAAAATTAATATGAGTCATTTAGGAATTGATTTGGTCTTCCTTTTGGCTGAATTTTTATTAGATTTATATACAGCAAGTTGAACATTTACAATATCACAAGAATCACCTGGTGTTTATAAGTTTAACATAATCTATTAGATTTATAAGACTTCAGTACTCAGAAATTTGGTTTGTTAATCAAAGCACTTAAAATAGAATAATTCAAATTATAAAGTCAGTTGAAAATCTCTAAATTAATAACAGGGACTAAATATTAATAAGGATATCTTTATTAGTAATTTTTATTTTTTGTTATACAAGAATTAAGGAAAGATAAGACTTCTAAGTTGCATAAAAAATTTTGACGTTTGGCAGTGGCAGATCAAAGACTCAGCCTGTTAAAATACAAAAAATAAGGGATGGTCAAGGATGCAGACCTGAAAAGGACATCCACATAACTCATTCTGTGGTCCAAGGAAGGGAGAGAAAATGTGAGAGTCTGGAGATAGAAAAGAGTGTTATAAAATGGTGTATTCTAAATGTAATATAGTCATAGAAATCATAACCACACATGCCAGCTGTGACCACCTGCACTGAACCTTCACAAACACACACACACACACATACACACACACACACACACACACACACACACACACACATACACACACATACACAGGGAAGCTGGAAGGAAACTACTTGAGGAGAGGTAAGCATATGTTGAGCTAGAATAAGAGAAGGTCTTGGGCTAGAAGAGATATTATAACAATAAATTGAATACAAATGAATGTTATAAATTTAAGAATCAGTTAAATAATATATGTAATCTTAAATTTTTTTTAATTTGAGACTAAAATTAATAAACCCAATAATAAATTTAAAACCAAAGTAACTTTGAATGATCTTTCATGGTCAAACTTCATTTGAAGGACTTTCTAGAAAACACTCAACTTTATGCAGGAGGTAATACTACTCCCAGAAGCCACAGATAATCAAACGTAAAGCCCAGTGCCAAGTGTGTGATGTTCCCTTCGTGTTGTTAGTATTACAAGTAGTCCCAGAGACTCCCCAAACCATACTAGCTATTACCATTGTTCTTGGTTGCCCTAACTTATGGTAAAACCCTATTGATGAATATACTGCACACGCTGGTTACAGGACATAAAGAAATCAAGCTGGTACTGACTTGGTAGTTTCCTTTATACTGCCTAGCTCTCAGAGACCAGGAAGATGCCATGTGAGATGCTCAGGAGAAAAGTCATCCACAGACTTACCCAGCTGTGAACTCAGCAAGCTATATAATAAGGATCAGGCAACTAGCTCCATAAGATATGCTCATCCAAGCAATAGTGGCATACATATTAAGGGGGCAACTAAAAGCTTTCTAAATTAATTTAAGGTCTGTCCATGGTGAAAAACTTACATCTGATACTTAAAACCCAACCAAGGACCCATGATTGGAGAGGTTATAGGTCTTAGGGGAAAAATTAAATGTTATTTTGCTAAATGGGCAGTGTCAAACCACCCTCTAGATACATATACTTGGGGTTGTCCAGTCAGGCTCAGGCCTGCAAAATGAAAAAACACAGAGGCTTGTGTCATTCATTCAAGGAGAATGCCATTTATTAAAGGTCAGTCTCAGACTTATATACCCGGTGCTTTCAGGGCCATAGCACTGTGGAATTCCCCCAGTAGGCTGGAAAATTACTGACCAGGTAAACAACTGAAACTTCCTCATCTAACCCCTCCCCCAGGCAGGAAGCCAGAAACATACTGGACAGGGCATAGAGCACGGAAAACAGTTAGCAATCCACAGGTTGGGGCTGGAGAGATGGCTCAGCAGTTAAGAGCAATCCATAGGCTATGTCCTTGAAGGCTAGGAGTGCAGATGAAGGTCAGAGCAGGGTCCGTACAACTTAACATTCATGTTGGTTAATGGGCATGATCCCATAGCTCAGATGCTTGAAACCTTGGCCCCCACTTGGTAGAACTGTTTTAGAAGAATTAGGAGGTATAGCTTTGTTGGAGGAGGTGTCATTAGGTGCAGGCTATGAGGGTTCAAAAGACTTATGCCATTCCCAGTGTGTCTCTTTATCTCTTACTTGCTTGTGAATTATCAGCCGTTTGTACTGCCAATGCCTTTGTCAGACACCACACATTCTATCAGAAACTGTAAACCCAATTAAATAGTTTGTTTTGTAAGTTTCCTTGGTCATGATTTTTTTCCCTACAGCAATAGAAAATTAACTAATTCATCTTTATAACAATAACTCTCAATCCTTATCAGAGAAGCTTCCTTTTAGAGTGGATTGTGCTTAACACAGAGACTCTCAAATGGTCAGGTACAGATAATAAGTGACTATAGATCGCTCAGTTAGAAGTAGGCTATCTATATCATAATGTATCTATATAATTCCCAACCAGGTTCAGGGAACATCATAGAAGAGGAATTAGAAAAAAAAGTAAACACTAGAGGTCAGGGCTAACCCTTGTATTTATAATCCCTGTAGTTGCCTGAAGAAGATTAAGCCAGTCGGCATTCCAACATGGATATGGAAGAGGTTTATGAGGTCCTAACCCTCACTGATAAAGGTTGATGGCTTCTGGGTCAAAGAGAGCCAGCATTCTCCAGGAGTGTAGCCTCTGAGATTGCTCATGCTCCATTGGATGCTCAAACTCCCATAAACGTATTGACAGCACTATTTGGACTTGGTGGCTTATAAAAATAAAAAAGAGGACATAAAGTGGAAAGAAGTGTTTGTGCTGGGGTCCAGGAAAAGTTGAGGGTGGATATGATTTAAATATAGTGTATGTATGTATAAAATTACCAAATAATTATAATAATAATAATTCTATCTTACATCCATATTACTAAGCAGTGATCAGAACCATGTACCATATATATGCACCAGTTCCGTAGAAGTACAATGTGGGTTGATGGATGTTGCTGGAAAATATCAGTGACAATAGTCACAGGCTTGATTTGAGCATTCATTATATTCTCAGAACCCACTGAAAATGCTGCAGTGTACTGACTCATGTGAGTCTGAAGGAAGAAGAACCATATCCTCCCTTTCTCATGGACTTCCTCACCTATGGTTGTATAGCTCAGCTTAGTTCCTATTCATGGAAAACAGTCCACCACAATGCTGTGCTCCTGAGGTACATGGGGAAATGTGCACATGGCTCTTGCACATGCTTAGGCTCCCCAATCATAAAGCATTAGAGTCATGACCTTTGTTCTAGGTGTTTCCTCATCTGCAAGTCTCTTTTACTAGGACTAAGGTCACAGAGTGACAGAGCCCAAGGTTCCTAGCTTTGCAGCATGGACTTTATACTGCTGCCCCAGTTAAGCCATATCCTCTGATTATCGTGCAGTGCAAGTTTAGATAAACTACTAAGGGACATGTCACTGTGAAGTTTCTGAACTCCCTTGAAGGCCCAAGGTTACCTATCAGAGATGGGGGGACAGGCAATGTGGGAGAATGTCTAAGAGCTGACAACTTACTACATGTACACCCCAGGCAGTGATCTGGCCTGATCTATTGGGGGAAAATAAACTTTGAAAGAGAAGGGCTGCCTTTTGCCCTTGAAAACTCAGTCTCAGAGGCTCATGAGGTGAGGGGTGAGTCAGCTCATAATAGCTTCAGACAGGCTCAGTGAAGGGGCCTCCAGAGAAAAGTAGAGTTGACCTACAGTCCTCCTCTAAAATGCCAAGGTGGCCAGCAGAACTTCTGTAAAGCATAAGCTCTGACAACTCCCTCGCTCTGCAGGCGCCTCCCTGGCTTCCTCCCTGTGCTGACTGGCAACTGGGCACTGGACATACACCAGGAATTATGCTCAGGGACAAAGGGAATGGACACATCTCAGGAGGAAACTGAGACTGAGGGTATAATAAGCTACTCCCACACCATCAGTGTTCTGGGAAGGAGGGGAGGCTAGCTATATTTTTTTAACTCTTGCTGTGATCCATTACAAAACAATTTAAGGTGGAATATTATTTATTCTTGCTCACAGTGCAATGGTGGGGAAGACATGGAAGAGTTAAAAGCAGATCTAGACTGTAGCAGCAGGAATGTGAAGCTGTTTGCTCACATCTCTGAGGATCAGAAAACAGAGAGTTTGGGTACAAATACACGCACTGTCTGTAAAGCTCTCTCCCCATATATCTAATCCTTCTACCTAGGTCCTGACTTAAAGGTTCCACAAAGTCCTAAAACATCACCAACAGCTTTTAACCAAGTGTTAAAGCATTTGATAGTTTACATCAAAGCAGTAACATTGTATTAACTGGATTTGAACTCAGGGCAATTCAAATAAAGTCCTCATGTCCTTTACTCCCTTATTTCCCAATACTTCTTCTTTTTCAGACACCCCTCCCCAGTACCAAAAATGTTTTTGCTCCTCTGGGTCCTTTCTTACATCTTGCCTTTGTATATAAAGCTCTGATCAGCCATATTTCCCTGTATAGGGTCCCCTCATTCCTGATCTATACATTTGCATAGCAAATAGGAATTAAATTTTTATCTGTTTTCTGGGTTGTAGACTTTCTCTCCCTAAGAATAAAAGTCAATGACATTGGTTTCTCTTGATTTCTCTCTATCACTGCTTCTACCAGGAAAGGAAAAAGATTGGAGGGCTACAGATATGGTTTACAGTCGGTAAAATGGTTAACGTTCAGGTAGGAGGACCTGAGTTTGATGCCCATCCGCTATGTAAAATTGCTGTATGTGATAGCACATGCCTGTAATCCCCCCCTTGTGCTGGAGACATGGAAATAGGTGGATTCTTGAAGCTCACTGGTCACCCAGTCTAGCTGCACTGATGAGCTGATGAGGCTCAAAGAGACTGCACCCACAAAATAAAATACTGCGCAATAAAGGAGTTTGAAGACTTCTAATATCCATTGCACACACACACACACACACACACACACAGGATAACAAACAATGTTTTCACTCCTCTTTAAAAGTAAATTTGAATACAACAATGGGGTTTCAGGAAAGAGAGTTGTTGATGTTGAGAAGCTTCTCTTGAGGGACATACCAAGCATCCCAATTCTTCACAAGGCTGAGATTTCACTTGCTGGAGTCTCCAATAAGAGTGGCCCATTGGCCATGGGCTTTGTTTGCTTTTCTATATTTCTGAAGCATCTTACCAAGCATCCCAATTCTTCACAAGGCTGAGATTCCACTTGCTGGAGTCTCCAATAAGAGTGGCCCATTGGCCATGGGCTTTGTTTGCTTTTCTATATTTCTGAAGCATCTTACTTGACAAATGGTTCTTATTACAGATAATTTTCCTTTTGGCCCTGTTCCAGCCTTCAATTTAGACTTAATATTAATATGCCCTTAAGCCATCTTCTTAGGAGGCTGGCAAGGGTGAACTTATTCCCTGTGGCATTGGTATGAATTCTGATGAATGCAAATGCCTATATGACTTCATACGGTTCACACTCATCTCCCTACTTCATGACACCCCTGAGACACAGTTGGAGCTCTGCCAGATGCTGTAGGTTGCTAAGGGAGATGACAGGCTGACAAAAGTTTGCCACTCACATCCTTCTCAAGTTTCACTACATCTCTCCACATTCAAGACTAATCCTACCTTCTCTGTTCCCTTCAAGAGTTGAGTTTGCACTGTGTAATTCCATCTGGAACAAGAGCCATACATAGTCCCATGTCCTTTACTTTGCACTCGGTTCACACTCATGCCTACAATAGACCCATTTTCATATTCACCTCTGAATGGCCATCACCTGGTAACCAGGATAACTTTAAAGGCCAAACCTCTAGTTTACATAGACACCTGAGACATTTTTGGGCTGTACTCCAAGACATTCATAGGTATGTCTACCACTAATTCAAATAGTCCTGAGCTCCTTGTAGAGAAAAATACAATATTTCTAAAGCCAAAATTTATGGCCCTGTGAGGCAACTGCAACAAATGGAGACCCTCCCTACAAAGAAATGCTCTATAAAATCAGAATAAATCCCTTGGTGTAGGGAACACACTTGTCATTTGTGCCCAGGCACATAGTGCTCTTAAAGTAATTTTACCTCTCTGTGAGTGTTCATCAACTGTCCCAGTCTGGAAACTATTGAACATAGTTGATTTGATGTCTCTTCTGCTTCTAGTAGAAAATAAACTATCAAATGTCAATTCTTCTATATAAGTATTCTTGTCATATTTACCCCCACCTCTTTCAGGAATTCATCACATCCATTCATCTCTGCACATGCTAAACTTTAGTAGCTGTGAGACTCAGTATCAATGCATGGACTTGAAATCCAAAACTATAGAAAAAAATGATATGTAAATGTGGGATGTACAGGATTCTTTCCAGCGCCATTTCATCTTCTCCCCAAAAGATCTTCAACCTATACTGTGGACAACTGGCATTAATGAATGATAGAGGATCTTTGGCATTTGTTTTGAATTCTTTCTGAACACCCTGTGGCACAGCATAAATCCAGAACCTAGAAAGAAGGCTGGCAGAAAACCTTCTGTTTGTTCATGTCCTTTTCCTATAGTAGCTTCTAAGGTGCCATTTCACTGGGACTTCAAGTTGACTCATAATTTCTCTGCAGATAAACTGTAATAATCATAAGAAGCTCCAAAAGCTGTGGCTTTCAGAGATCCAGGGCATGGTTCTAATGATAGCATCCCAGTGGAATCATATGTCATGTAGACATGAAGGGAAAAAGTTATTTACAACAAAATGTTGTTTATTCCATAGTATTGATATTTATTCTATAATTTTATTCATTCACTGACCAACAATCTATTGAATATGTATAATATACAAAGTGTGGTTATGAACTGAGGATGAAAGATAGATAATCCATCTTCTAATGTAGAACTAATAGAAAATAATTATATGAGCATAGAATGAGCTAAAAGATGACTGTATGAATGAAGGGTTTATAAGGAGACTGAAGGGTAAATGTGTTAATGCCTACTGCTAAAAAATGAACAAAGCTCAGGATTGATGGAAGAAAAGAGTAGGAGATTCTAGAAAGAGGAGAGTATAGTACAAATGGTAAAGAACACAGGAGAAATATGGTCAGCACAGAGAAACTCACATTATGGGATAGGACAGTGCCAATGACTGAACTAGAGGTATGTGCTAAGGACTAGATAGTGATGAACATTGATGGCCACACTAAGATGTTTGGACCTTTTTCTGAAGGTGATCAAGATCTATTCAAGCATTTCCAAGGAGTATTGGAAGCGTTTCTAAGGTCAACATTGTTTAAAGTAGCTTTCCTGGCAGTTTGTTATCCCAGATGCCAAGACTTTAAAAGCACTCATGAATTTTTTTTAAGTGTGAGAGAGCCCCAGAGAATCCAGGTTAGCTTAAAAAAAGCATTGGATCAAAATGTTACTGAGGTAGTCTATGCACAGTCAAAAAGCTTGTGTGGGGACTTTGAGCATCAGTAAAATAACATGAGCATTTATTCCACAAAGCATCACCCTGAATTTGTGCCTGGCATCAGGCCAGTTGCTGTTAAGAATGGTATCTATGTTATAACCCTTATCCATCAAGAGAAAACAAAGGAAAATGTCCCCAAAGCATCAATATATCTTCAAGTCACCTTCCTCTTGTCTCTTCTCCATTATCTGTCAATTTTCTATTGTTCAATTAATTTTCTTTTTGATTCCAGGCATCTCAGCTGTTGCTGAATGTAGCCAGAATCACTTAAGCACTTGAGCTCACTTGGATCTTCAGCCTGAACAGAGCTCTCTGCTTTTAATGATCTTTTAGAGAACAACGTCTCAAAGCACACTCTCACACACAGAGGTACTAATGGTATAATAGCTGAGGATGTTTAGAGGATTTAGAACACATTCTCTGAAGACTCTGAGCCTCACGACTTAGAGAAATGGATTGTACCAATCCATCTGTTCAGGGTCTCCATCTGAGCCCTGTATCATTTTGATTTCAGCATCATGATCTTTTCTTCAGTTAAGTTCATCGTTTCTTACATAGGTTATTTTCCCTCTTGTATGTTTATTTACTCTAGAGATCTGGATATTTTTGTGATCTTTGTTATTATATTGTGTTATTGTATTATATTGTGATTATATTCTTCAATACAGTAATCTCTTTTCATGTGGATATTATCAAGATATTTTTGTCCCTAGTTCTGATATTTTTTTGTGCATTTTCTAGGCTCTGAAAATTGAACTCCGACACTGAGAATGCTAGTGTGACTAGGTGTACAGGGATTAAAGAATGGAGCTGAAAGCAACTCGATCTGAACAAAAAGAACAAAGTTTATTTAGAGAATTATCCAGTTGTGAAATTCACAGAAGGAAAATGTCATAAATGACCATAGAAGTAACTCCATGTGTGCCTTTTTTCTCAGATAGGAAAAATGAAGTTGATGTATAAGTATTCAATATCATATAATTGATTACCAAGGACTACATGGATCTGGATTCTCTCTCTGTCTCTGCCTCTCTCTCTCTGTGTGTGTGTGTGTGTGTGTGTGTGTGTGTGTGTGTGTGGGTTTATTTGTTTGTATGTGTTCATGTATGCATGCCAAAGGTTGATACTGGATGTCTTCTTGGTTTTCTCTCCAATTATAATTTCAGACAAAGTCTCTCACTGAACCTAGAGCTCACCAGTTTAACTAAACCAGCAGTTCTCTACCTAGGGTGTCAAATGACCATTTCAGAGAGGTTTCCCAAGACCATTGAAAAACACAGATATTTACATTATAATTCATAACAGTAGCAAAATTACAGTTATGATAGCAACGAAAATCATTTTGGTCACCACAACATGAACAACTGTATTAAAAGGTCAAAGCAGTAGGGAGGTTGAGAACCATGAACTAGATTAAGTGGCCAGGGATCTACCTCTCTCCACTTCCCCAGAGCTGAGATAGAAAGCATGCGTTAGGTAGCCTAGCATCATATAACATTGGGCATCAGGTCTCATGCTGTGTGTCACTTTATCAATGGAACCATCATCCCCTTCCTCCTGTGAATTTGGGTTCTGATTGCTTGATCAGCTCTGCTGAGTAAAAGGACACACTGACTGGCTATCCCCTTCAGTTGAGGAATTGTTGTGGAATGTTAGTTTGAGATGTGTTACGTTCCTTAATGCTGTGGAATATTTGTCTAATGAAGCAAAGATGCGGTGCATTCTTTTGCGTTGCATTTGTTTAACTCTATAAAGCTGTGCTACTTTGCGTGTCTAAAACACCTGGGTCGTTAGCACGGCTGGAGAAGGAACAGATGAGACTGTCAGGCGGGAAGAACATATGAGAGAAAGAGAAGAGGAGAAGAAAGGAAAGAAAAAGGAGAAGGAGGGGAGCATGGCAGGGGCCAGCCATAGCCACACAACCAGCCATGGAGTAAGAAAGGAAGGAAGACATATAGAATAGAGAAAGGAAAACTGTCAGAGGCAAAATGTAGAAGAAGAGAAATGAGTTAATAAGTTAGAAAAGCTGGTTAGAAACAAGCCAAGCCAAGGTCCAATGTTCCCAAATAAGAATAAGTCTCCATGCCACTGTGAGCTGGATGACAAGCCCCCAAAGAGTAAAAAATAACAACAACAAAAAGACTACGAGAAACTTCTGTTTTCTCCAGCGGAATTACCGAGGATCTGTCCAAAATACAAATACATTTCCTGAAGAAACACCCTAGGTTCCTGATGGTTGTTAGCCAGGCAATACCAATGCTCTCATGAACATTGCTGAGTAGACCGGTGATGGATATTTGACTCACTCTAAAAATAATCATGCTCCTTTCTGGAAGTGCAGAAGCACCCGTGACAATCTGATGAGCTGACGATGATCCCAGAGAACTGATCTATGTGAAGAGTAAATGAACCAGAGAAGCAGAGAAAGAATGAGTTCATTCACCAGCATCTTGTGACTTTTGTCCTTTGCTGCCCTTCCTTCCTGGCACTTCTTCAAATTTGCAGCTTGTGGAGTTGCCAATGCTCATGGAGCACATGTGATATTTCATCTAGGCTCCAGTGTAGACTACAATTTCCCAAGTTTTGTTCTCATAGAATTGTCGCCCTTATGTGGGCAAATAGACAGACAACAAGTTTTAAAAAAATTAAGTATTAGTTTGGGTGCTGATAAGTATGAAAAATGTTTTAAATAAGTTGAAAAGTATACAAAGACTAAGTTTTGGTTGTGGAATTCTTAAATTGCAAGGTCAGAAAAGATGAGGATGACCCAGCATGACTCTGGGCTCTAGTCTTTTATAATTCCAGTAGTCACTAACACAAAGTTTGATGACCCTCTAGAGTTTGCCATGCATAACTGGCCAACTCCAGGCAACAGTCCAAAGAAGAGTTTTCTGAGAAAGAACCCTTTGTATTAGAAACTGTGTGACAAGGAAGAGCCAGTTATGTGGAAATATATGAAAGCATTCAAAGGAGTGGGAAAAGATATTTCCTTGTACAGTGCTTGGGGAGAACATAGCTCATCTAAGGAATCAAAAGGAAGAAAGTAAATTAGAAGATACTGACCTAGACGAAATGCACCTGAGAGGAGGGAGAGCAGGTAGCAGGGTCAGATACGTGGACTCGGCTTTGGCAAGGGTTGGGTCTCTAGGCATAAAGAGCGCACAGTAGAGTTGAAGTAGTGGAAGCAACACTTTTCATCATGCATTCTACAGCTCTCTCTCTCTCTCTCTCTCTCTCTCTCTCTCTCTCTCTCTCTCTCTCTCTCTGTTTAAGTTCTTCATGGGCAGCTTCTCTGTCATGTTCACTACTGGGTCTAAAATCCCTTGGCATGGCCTGCTATATTGCAGGCTTTCAGAAAACATCAGTTACTGCCAGACTAGTTCGGGAGTTTACTTTGTCTGAGATGATAAAACTTCCTTGTGTCCAGTTCCTAAGAATGGTTGTAAGTCTACCCTAGGAAATCCAGAGGCTTAGTTTGCTATGGATAAAATATTCCATGAAATAAGTTAACATTTGCTAGACGCTAGATCTTATGTTTAGCTCTCATAATAATGCAGAGTTAGGGTTAGGGTTAGCGTTATAGTGAGCATTAATTGAGGAACTTGCTCCAAAACACTAAACCAGTCAGAAGAATGGCAGGTGTGGACATCCCATTTGGGCCTGAGCACACATGGTCACTTGGTATCAGCATTTTGACCACTATGCACCTCTACCTTAACCACTGCCCACTTCAACTTAGCTTGGAAAACTCAAGAAACATGACTGAAGAGGTATAAAGAATGGAAGAGTCAGAGGATGAGAAGTGCTGTGGAATGCTGTCTTCAAGAAATGACTTTGCTGTTGCATTCCTAAGCTCATGGCAGCTGTGGTTACCTGCTCAAGATGAAGCCAGTAGAAATTCTAGCATAGAATGTGGAGAAACTCATGAAGACCATCCCTAAATGAGGAGCTACTGGCAGTTGATGGCTGCTAGAAGGAGGCGTGTCACTTTTCTTAGGGGGAATGCAACTGGTTAACCATGTCCAGTGGTTGTAATCACAACACTAATTGAACTTGGTGGGTTACATATTTAAAAACCAAAAATAAGACATGAATTTGAAAGGGGATGTAACGGGAAGTCACAGGGAGAACTAGGAGAGAATGAATGGTGGATATGACCAAGAGACAACATATATATCAAAGAATAAATTTAAAATATCTAAAAGCACAAAAACATATTAAATCTAATGTTCTTGATACAAAGCATTTTATAAACTTTTAATAGCCTTTGGGAAAAGACAGAGGAGAAAACATAATCAACGGGTAGTAATTTACAATTATAAGTTCAGGTGTGCTTTCACACTATAGGGTAAAATCAATATCATATGGAAATATTGGATCTAATCCAATGTATTGAAAGTCAATAATGTATAAGGTGTCAGATAACTTTATGTCAATTTGAGACAAGCTAAAGTCATGTGAGAGGACGTAATTTTAATTAAGAAAATGCTTCCATAAGATCTTGCTGTTGTTAAGCCTGTAGGGCATTTTCTCAGTGATTGATGGGGAAGGCCCCAGCCCATTGTGGGTGGGGCCTTCATTAGGCTGGTGGTTCTGAGTTCTTTAAAACTGCAGGCTGAGCAAGCCAATAAGCAATACCTCCATGGCCTCTGCATTAACTCATTCTTCCAGGTTCCTAACCTGTCTGAGTTCCTGTCCTGACTTCCTTTAATGACAAACAGTGATGTGAATGCATATGCCAAATAAACACTTCCCTCCCCAACTTGCTTTTGATCATGTATTTCATCATTGTAATAGTAACCTGACTAAAACATATGGAATATTTCAATAAAGTAGAATAAAGCACATTGAATGTGCTGTCACAATGAAATCATACATGTTGGGGAGATAGATATGTTCACACTGACTTGATTGCATAGTGTTCATATGCATTGAAACATCATGTCACACCCCCACTAATATATACATATATATAATATTTATATTCTCCTGTGTCCATTAATAAAGTTTAACTTTGTAGGCAAGACCTGACACTACTGATTTAAAAAGAAAAAGAGAGAGAAACAAACAAGAACAACATTTCCTGCCAAACATCCAAATTAATCCAGGCAAATCACAGTTGTTTATTCATTTGACAAACACTTATTTAGAGTTTAATATGTCCCCAACCACTGTGGTATTCCTTGGGAACACCGAGGTGATTAATTCATTATTCCTGGGAACCAAGAAATTCCCTCAGGTGGTATAAAGTACAGCCAGTTGAATATGGCTCGATTATCATACTTTGCTAAATATCTCATGCAAGAAACTGCACTTGGCACTTATCTCATTTTCTTTTTTGCAATGAGTTAATCTCATGGTCAATCTGATTGAATCGAGAATTACCTGGGAGATTAACAAAGAAAGCTTCAGGGTGTTTATGAGTTCCATTTGCAGAGATGATTAACTAGGGGAAAAAAATCCACCCTGAATAAGGTACCCAGATGGGATAAGAGTGGAAAAAAGAGAAAGCTGGCTGGGTATGCATTCATATGTCCCCTCCATCCCCTCTCTACACGCATCTTCTCTCTCCTCCATCTCCACTACTGTGAGCTTCTCTGCCATTTCCTCCTAACTATGATGGAAGACTAAAACCTCTGATACCCTGAGCTCAAGTAACTCTCCCCTCCTTTAAGTTTTCTATCATGTATATTGTCAGTAAAAAAAAATAAAAGTTTAAAGTCTGACTAACATATTTTCACAAGCTCTACTTTGTAAGCAACAGTATGTCTGTTCCACAGATAATGAACCTGAGGCCTCAGGAGAGCCTGGCTGCGGTCCTATAGTCAATGGGTGTGGAGAATGAAGGATGCACATCAGGTACTGTCTTATGTATTAAGAACCAACTTTCGAGGTCAATGTTCTGGTAGAGGTGAAATTCAGAGTTGTATGGGTGTCATTTGCAATACTATTTTGCAAGAGCACAGAGGTCCAGAAAGTCTCTCAGGGAGCCCCTCAAAATTCAAAATTTCAGGTCACTGTTACTGGACACCAAGCTTCCATGAACTTTTAAAACAGTTATTAGCAATTTGTTCACAGTTCTGAAACTTAGACCTGGCTCAGCTGGGAAGGCTGGTCTCCCATAGGGTCACTCATGTGGCTAAATGGCTTTGAGAGATCAACTGCAGCTGTACATTGAAGAATTCACTTATATCAGGCAGCAGATGCCACCTCAGTTCTCCTCCCTGGAGTATCTCAGGCAAAAGTCCAACACACTCAGGCTTGTTCCATTCCATCTTTGATCCAATTTACTAATGGTTCATTGATCGAAGTAAGTTCACAGGGTAGATAGAGCCTGGAGTTGATGCAAGAGGAGCTGACGCAGGGCGTGAAAATGGCAGTATGATAATTTGTGTGACAAGAGTCAAACACAGCAAACAAGCCAAGGTTATGGAGCTGACAAGTGACCAAATTCAACATTCCCTGGTAGATCCTGCATGCTTGTAAACCCCAAGGCTTGTGATGCATGATGCTCTGGCAGAGGGAAACCCAGGTGATAGGAAAAACTCTGGTAAGCTTACGAATGGACTGGTTGGGGGCATATCTGCTGAATCTGCAAAGGATCAGTTTATCAAATTTCTAACTTCTAGATATGGAGAATTCTGCTTGCAAAAAGTAATATTCTGTAGGATCAGAGGACATCTAGAACTGGCAAGAAAAAAAAAATAGAAAGGTCATATGTCAGATTCTGGTTGCCCATTGGTGTAACACTGTTCAGAATGGAGCTTGTTCTCACAAATGTTAAGTATGGTGTGAAGATCCACAGGGAGCACTAAAATGCAGGGACTTCTCCACGCAAATAAGACAGCTAGCAGATTTTCATTTCTCTGATGGCTAAGGATGTTGAGCATTTCTTTAAACATCTTTCAGCCATTTGAAATTCTTCTGTTGAGAATTTCATACTTAGCTCTATACCCCATTTTAAATTAAGTTATTTGTTTTTTGACCTCTACTTTCTTGAGTTCTCTGTATATTTTAGAGGTCAGTCCTCCATCAGATGTGGGTTAGTGAGAATCTTTTCCTATTTTTGTAGGCTGTCGTTTTGTCTTATTGGCCATGTCCTTTGCCTTCCAGAAGTTTCCCAGTTCTAGAAGATCCCATTTATTAATTGTTGTTCTCAGTGTTTGTACTATTGGTCTTATACTAAGAAAGTGGTCTCTTGTGCCTATGTGTTCAAGGATATTTCCCACTTTCTTTTCTGTCAGGTTTATGTTGAGGTCTTTAACATAAGATATGCAGGATAATATATATGGGTCTATTTGCATTCTTCTCTACATACCACCATCCTGTTATGCCAGCACCATTTTTTGAAGATGCTATCTTTTTTTCATTGTATATTTTTGGCCTCTTTATCAAAAATCAGATGTTCATAGCTGTGTGAGTCTTAACTCTGAGATAAAATTTTATACCTGTCAGATTGGTCAAGATCACAAACACTAGGGCAGCCTATGCTGGAGGGGATGTGGACTAAGGGGAACATTCCTCCATTGCCAGTGGGAATGTAAACTTGTACAGCCACTTCAGAAATCAGTATAGCTGTTTCTTAGAAAACTTAGTATCAGTCTACCCAATGATCCAGGAACACCACTCTTAAGCATATACCCAATAGATACATATTCTTACCTCAAGGGCATTAGCTCAACTATGTTCATAGCAGTATTATTTGTAATAACCAGAACCTGTAAACTACCTAGATGTTCCTCAACTGAAAAATGGATTAAAAAATTGTGGTGTAGTAGTACTCAATGAAGTACTACTCGGCAGAAAAAAAAAATGACATCCTGAAATTTGCAGGCAAATAGATGGATCTAGAAAATATCATCCTGAGTGAGGTAACACAGACCCAGAAAGATAAACTTGGTATGTACTCACTCATAAGTGGACTTTAGACTTACAGAAAAGGATAATCAGGCTACAATTCACAACCCTGAAGCAACTAGGTAACAAGAAGGAACCTAAGAAAGACATCCATGATGCTCTGGCAAATAGAAACAGAGAAGATCTCCTGAGTAAATTGGGATTATATGATGGGGAAGGAGCAAGGAGAGGTTGGAAAAGAACAAGAGAGAAGGGATGGTTCAGTGGGTGAGCAACAGAGAGAGAGAACAAAGAAATAGATATCTTGATAGAGGGAGCCATTGTGGAGTTAGAAAGAAACCTGGTGGTAGGGAAACACCTAAGAACTCAGAAGACTTCAAGAAATTGTGGAGAAGGTGCCTAAACTGGCCTTTCCCTATAATCAAAGGAATAACCTTTGATTGCCATTATAGAACCTTCATCCAGCAATGGATGGAGGCAGAAGCAGAGATTAATGGCTAAGCATGAGGTTAAGCTCCCTCTGAAGGTTAAGTCCAGCTGAAGAGAGAAAGGAGAGAGTATGTGAGCAAGGGGTCAATATCCTGATGAGGAAACCCACAGAGACAGCTGACTCAAGCTATTAGGAGTTGACTAACTCTGAAATGACAGCTGAGGAATCTGCATGGAATTGAGCTAAACACTCCGAATGTGGATGGCAGTCAAATGGCATAGACAGTTTGTGGAGCCTCTGCAGTAGGACCAGAGTTTATTTCTGGTGAATGAACTGGCTTCTTGGAGCCCATTCCCTATAGAGACACACCTTGTTCAGCCCTGATACTAGGGGAATGGGCTTGGTCTTACCTCAACTGAATATTCCAGTCAGATGGAATCCACTCACCCTGTGAGTCCTTACCCTCTCTAAGGAAAGGATGAAGGGATGGGGCGGAGGGTAGCTGAGGGAGGACTGAGAAGAGAGGAAGGAGGGGGAGCAGTGGTGAGTATGGGAAAAATTTAAATAAAAAAGTGATAAATAAATAAAAGCTAGTTGAAAACCTAAGGCTCGGCTCTGCGGACACCACTGTCTCTTCTTGACGCTTGCTGCAGCCATGGTCAACCCCACCGTGTTCTTTGACATCACGGCTGATGGCGAGCCTTTGGGCCGCATCTCCTCTGAGCTATTTGCAGACAAAGTTCCAAAGACAGCAGAAAATTTTGGGGCTCTGAGCACTGGAGAGAAAGGATTTGGATATAAGGCTTTCTCCTTTCACAGGATTATCCCAGGATTCATGTGCCAGGGTGGTGACTTCACACGCCATAATGGCACTGGCAGCAGGCCCATCTACGGAGAGAAATTTGAGGATGAGAACTTCATCCTGAAGCACACAGGTCCTGGCATCTTGGACCTGGCAAATGCTGGACCAAACACAAACGGTTCCCAGTTTTTTATCTGCACCACCAAGACTGAGTGGCTGGATGGCAAACATGTGGTCTTTGGGAAGGTGAAAGAAGGCATGAACATTGTGGAAGCCATGGAGCGTTTTGGGTCCAGGAATGGCAAGACCAGCAAGAAGATCACCATTTCTGACTGTGGATAGCTCTAATCTGGTTGATGTGCGGGCTTCTTATCCACCAGACCATTCCTTCTGTAGCTCAGGAGAGCACCCCCACCCATCTGCTCGCAGCGCCCTGTAATCTCTGCTCTCATGAAGTTCTTTGGGTTCCATATTCTCCTCATTCCCCTCCAAGTCTAGCTGGATTGCAGAGTTAAGTTTATGATTACAAATAAAAACTAAGTAAGAACTGTTAAAAAAAAATCCTAAGGCTCATAACCTTGTAACCCCATGCACTTGAATTCCGTCACAGCTGCCATAATATATAGAGATAAAAGGTGTGCAACAAAAACCTGTAAGTTGATTATATTTCAGGGTTTCAAAAGCTAAAACATGTCCCCTTAAAGAATAAAAATAAATGGTGCAGGGGCTAAATGAGGAGAGAAGTTTGTAAAGTGCTTATCTAGTCAGCACAGGACATGAGTTCAGGTCTCCAAATTGACATAAAATAAGATGAGCAGAGTGGCATTCTCATAACGGCAGCCAAGGAAGGAGGACCCAAGTGAATCCTGGGAGTTTGCTGGAGTGTCAATCTAGCCTACTCAGTCAATATTCAGTCTAGTGAGTGCCCATGACTCAGAAGCAATGGTGTTCAACACCTAAGGAATGGTACTCAAAGTTGTCCTCTTACCTCAGAAATCCACATATATGTGTATCTTCTTCACAAAGAGACACACACTAACACATAAATCCATTTATATTATGTTCCACATCACATTTACCTTTAAGACATTTCTGTCTGGACAGCTTGGAGTTACTTCAGTGTCATTGAAAATAATATTTTGCAAGAGCAGAAAGATCCAGAAAGTCTCTTAGGGAGCCACCCCCCCCCCCAATTCACAATCCTATCACTTATCAACTATAAAAGGAAGTAGAACTGTGAAATACTTGAGCTGAGTTGGAATCCTGGAATTAAAGTTCCTGAGTGGGTTGCAGTCTGGACCAAAGACTTTTTTTCCTGCCCCAAGGATATTATTAAGTCTTATTTTTCTGATAGTAGCCAAGAAAGGACGAACTTGTTTTGTTTGCTCCTCAGTGAGAATTTAGATTTCCATAGCAGATTTGGTTGCAGGGCGCCACAGAGCCATTAACGGCAGCAGGTGGGAAAATAATAATAGTTTACACATCTACAGCGCCATTCAGCTTTCTAAGCATTACCACAAGCTTCATCTCATAGGGCTTGGCAGCAAGTCGGAGAGAGGCAGAATTGGCATGGATGTCTCTATTTTACAGATGACTGAGTCTTATACTGTACCCCTAGCTCAGAAAATGACCCTCTAGCATCTTGCTGGGCGGGCCAGAATAAATATGCTGTCTTTTGTAGCTGCCTTGTTTTGAGGGGGGCTTTTTTGTTTTGTTTTGTTTTGGGGGGGTGTTGTTCAGTGCCTCTTCTACTACTCCTCCCAATTCCATGTGGTTTGAAAGTTAATCTGTAAGGTTCATCTCCCCAGTAATTTAGAGCACGTTTCAAGAGCCTTTCTCTTCATCCTCTCAAGGGCTGCTATGTTCACAGTAGCCCTAGTAGCTATGGATCCTGCTCTATACAGTATTCTCAGCTTCGCTGGTGCAGGTTCCATTAAATTTATGCTTCTATCACAATTTGAGATAGACCCATGATTTATGCACCTTACTTTTTGTTTTTGTTTTTTTGGGGGGGTTGGTTGTTTTTGGTTTGGCTTGGTTTTGGGTTTTTTTGTTTGTTTGGCTGGATTGCTGGCTGGTTTTGGAGCTTTGATACTAAGGAAGGAGCTTTACATACTTTGGCAGGATTTTGGAGATAAAATATCCTGTGTACACCCTCAAATCACACTATGAAACTTCTGTCTCCCCCTGCCCTGTTTTTCTGGGGGATTCTGTACTGTTACAATGGTGATAAGACTCCCCTGTACTCAGAGCACCACTTTCTAATAACAGAAGCTTGGCCTTGGTATTTTATTCTATGTATTAGCTGTGTACAGGAACTATTCTTGTGAACCTGGCAAACCTCGTTATGAAGACACTGGGTAGGGGTGACACGTCATTGTCAAAGTCTTGAACAATCATTTCTGATGCTGTACTCATAGTATCTGTTTCTTGGATCCCCTGGCCCCTAGTTCTTTTCAGTCTGCTCTGTCTGTTCGATTTACATACATCTTGTAAATTTTAATTCATCTATCACCTCCTGGTAGACAGACTACCCTTACTCTTACCACATGGACCTCTCATCTTATCATAAGAACTAATGTTTAATACTCTGTAAGTATGGGAATTTGTGGCTGATTATTGTTTTATTTTATTTTGAATTTCTCTGATTTACTGGATCTTCCACTAATATATTCAAACTTTCAGTCTTTTATTTCTTTTGTCTTTCTTTTCTTTTTTTTTTTAAACAGAGTCGCACTATGTAGCTCAGGCTTGTCTCAAACTTGAGACCCCCTACAGCTGCTTTCCCGATGCTGGGACTTCAGGTGAGTGTCAAAACACCTGTCTGAAGTGTTATCTCACTGAATTGTTTAATTATATTCTTTTCACATTGTTCAAGGAAATGATACAGGATACTTGATTTTTTTTCCTGCTGATATTCTGATATTTGTCATTCAAAAGAAAGTTTTTGTTAATTACATACACACACACACACACACACACACACACACACACACACACACACACTTGTATTTTGATCAGCTATTTAAATTGGACAGAAAGATCTTACATGATGTAGCCAGACCACGATGATGGTTTCATGGTCCTTTTGATAAATTTTTATGGAAATCATTCTCTATCTCCAAACTTCAACAAACTCTAACTGTATTCAAAATTTTTTTCAACTTCAGGAAACACAGCCAAGTACTCCTTCTGACTTCCTGTAGCTGTTTCCCCGGCTTTTCTTCCACATCCTGTTGCTGCCTTCAGCCTTCTTTGCCAGCATCTCTTTCCAAGACCTCAGACTTCAGCTAACTTCCTTGCCTCCCTGCATTTTCTTACCCAGTATCTTAACAACACCTCTGAACTGTGATTTGTACACACATGCCTTCTATATTTTATCTTTCTAGAAACAATCTTTCTATGGAACTCTAGGCTTGTAAATCCATGATGTACTTCACAGCTCCTTGTAGATGTCTCGCAGTCATTAAAAAATTATCAAAGCCCAAAAGAACTCTGTGGTTGTTTGAATAGGAAGGCTTGACCCACATAAGGAGTGGCAATATTAGAAGGGATGGCCTTGTTGGAGTAGGTATAGAGTTGTTGGAGGAAGTGTGTCACTGCAGAGGTGGGCTTTGAGATCTCATATGCTCAAGATAGGCCTAGTGTGGCAGTCTCCTTCTGCTGCCTGTGGATCAAGATGCACAACTCTCACCTACTGCTCCAGCAGCATGTTGGCCTGCCTGCTGCCATGCTTCTCACCATGATGATAATTGACTAACCCTCTAAACTGTAAGCAAGTGCCAATCAAATGTTTTCTGTGGTCTGTCTCATCATAGTAATAAAAGCCTAAGACAAACTCTATCTCCTATTTCCAGATTGATGCCCTGAGGCTATGACAGTCATTAACACAACACACATTGTGAATCACATTGCATAATCAGAACTAAGAGATCAATAGGCACCAAAGCTGTGTCCTCCCCAATCTCGTCCATCTCAGCAAGATCATGGCCTTCTGAAGGAGTTATCAGTTCAGCTCCCAGTTTTCTTCACTTCCAAATCCACAGTATTGGAAGCTCCTTCTAACCTCTCTTCTTTTTTTTTTTTTTTCTTTATTTATTTTGTATTTATCAAGAAAAACTTTAAAATGCTGAGAAGTTAACAATAACTATAAAGAAGATAAAAATCATAAGCATGACTTATCAAGGGTGATAATGCAAATAAGATTGCTACACATATATTTACTTTGTTTTCAGCTTTCCCTCTGAATTTTTTTTCCATCCCTGTATATCCTTATTCAAGGTCCCTTCCCCCTCCCAGCACATCAGGTCATTTTTTCTTCTCGGTAACTCCCCATCCCCTCCCTGGGCAGAGAGCAGACAGTTCTATGGTCCCACTGACCCAATAATGCTTGGATCAGTCTCCACTCCTGGCCAAATCCAGTTTTGTCCATCCTCCCTCAAGAGTGAGTCAGATGTTCCTATAGTTGGAGTGGCGTTCGAAGGGTCAGTCCAGGGTGTTTCTGATCCCAAGCTGTTCAGTGTTTGTGGTTTGCTGCTTGGGCATGCTTGGCTTTTTTTTTTTTTTTCTAACCTCTCTTCTAAACATCTTCAAAGCTACACACTTTTGTCCATTTTCAATGCTATATCTCTTGTCTTCTACCTATTTTCTAACACACTAGAAAAGACCATTGTGGTGGTCTAAATTAAAATGGTCCCCATAGTCCCACAGGGAGTGGTATTATTGGAGATGTGACCTTGATGCAGTAGGTGTGGCCTTACTGGAGGAAGGATGTCACTGGTGGGTGGGCTTTGAGGTTTCGGAAATTCAATCCAGGCCTAGTGGCTCGCTGTCTCTTCCTGCTGCCTTCAGATCTAGATATAGAACTTTTAGCTCCTTCTCCAGCACCATGTCTTCCTGCATGCTTCCATGCTTCCCACCATGATGACAATGAACTAAGATAGCCCCCAATGAAAATATTTTCCTTTATAAGAATTGCTGTGGACATAATGTCTCTTCACAGCAATAGAACCCTAACTAAAACGGTCACCTGCTTAGGAGCAGAATTATTTCTCCCTGCTTCTGTTTTCATCTTCTTATAATCAGTCCAGAAACAACAAGCAATCTAATTAAAAATTAAACCATGTCATTCTTTTTTCTCAAACTCCTACGAAGATGAATAACAAAGAGTTCCTCTTTAATCAAATCTTTGGCTGCTCTGTACTTTCTTCTTGAATATATCTTAACTTTAGCCTACTATTTTAACCTTGAACTGACAGTTTTATCCAGGAAAAAAAACCTGACTCTTTTTTATATAAAATAAAAAACTTAATATATTTAAGTTTGACATATAGATAATAATTTTCAAATATATTTTTCAAAAGTGCCACAAAGTTCAGAACAGAGGCACTCAAGCTCAATGTCAATTAAAAAGGGTTGCAGTTGACCACTAGGAAGCCAAATAATGGACTTAAACAGGCACCAAGTTATCTCAACATGGGACTTAGCAGTTTTCACATGACACTATTTTATTATTTTCAAGTTATATTACTAACGCCATCACCCATAACTTTCTATTCAAAATTAAGAGATGTTAATCTGACACTTGCTCCAGCTCCTTCTTTCAGAGTCAGACTATTACAGCTGAAACCCCAGTTTTGGGGTCCATCATAACCACTAGAAGAAGCACCAGAGCAGCCTTCTAGCTCTGGAAAATGAAAGACTCCTAGAGTAGAACAAACCATGTCAGCCAAACCCAGTGACTTCAGGTGACTCACAGCTAAGATGCAGATGAGTGAGATAAATAAATGTTTCTTGTTGAATACCATTGAGTTTTAAGTTGGTATATTATGCATCAATTGAGGCAATTAGATACATGATGTGGTGACTTAGACCGTTGACATTTGTCTGTCTATGAAAGTTCCCTCCTCTGGTAAATGAGGATGATAGTAATAACTGTTCTCATGGCTGAATCACAGCAGGTGTGAAAGCCACTTTGGGAAGGATGGCACACCACATACATGTGAGCTGCAGCTTGCTATTCATTAGAGGATATCACCAGTGCATCTGTTGGAGAGAATGAAATTGATTCTAATCAAAGAGTGGGCTGGGGGGTGGGGGAGCTGGGCAATCCATCAATGGCTGCTGGGACAGATAATGAGTTTGTGGCTTTGTCCTGAGCCACAGTCTGCCTCAGAGAAGTTGGGAGAGATGGGTCCCCAGAAGTAGCCCTGAGCAATTCACTGGAGAGAGAATAAAGTGAGTGGGGAAGAAAGACCATGACTGAAAAGGCAAGGAGACAGCTTTTTTAAAGTGTTGACTCTACAACTTTCTCTCTTTTTAAATCGTAGGGTGTTGTCTTTAATTGATAAAAGAAGACTTTGATCAGGTGTCAGTAGGTGGAGAAGAAAAAACGTCTTCACTGGGGAAACCAGAGCCACCTGTTGCCTGCCGGGGTACCAGACAAAAATGTATGGCAGGAGGCATTTGTCCCAGAAGACCTATGCCGAGCTCAGAAGTAATCAAAGGATCAACCGGACATCCACCTGTGCCACAGAATTGAGAGAGATTTCAACTCAGAACACCATGTAAATGGATAATTCCCAATTAGTCATCTTGACCAGTCATTGAGATTTGGGCCCGTAAAAATCAGCCAATGACTAGAAAGAAGAGCAGGGTGCTAGCCTTTCACTGAAACTTCCGGTTCCATAGCAGTATTTCCTGACTTCCTGCGCTATCACCAGTGCTGCTCAGCAGAGGTTCCAAATGCCGTTTTTAGCTCCCCAGGTAACTCTAACTCCATCTAATGGAGACTTGTCTAGGAGACAAACCTACGGACATGCCTATGAGGGAGTCTTTAGATTAGATTCATTGAGATAGAGGGCCCACATTATCTATAGGTGCACTATTCCATTGGCTATGGTCCCAGACTAACACTTAATACACACACACACACACACACACACACACATCTAAATACATCTATACCAGTACTCCTTAAATTGTAAGGCAAAATAAACTTCACTTTTTGTCAGATAATTTGATCACAACAATAAGAAAAGCAACTAATACAGTTAGAAACCCTCCACAAAGAAGACAGCTTTTTTTTTTTTTTTTTCTTCTACAAGTACGGGATTAAAATGAGAAAGCCATGGGCCAAGTAGGCAAGCTGCTGCCTGGAAATCTTTGCTGGTCCCTTGGCCCTGTCCAGAGCCAGAATGGAGCCACCACTTAGCAAGGCCCCAGGCAGTGTTACAGGGCAGCCAGAGTCAAGGAGAAGTGCCTCTTCCCTACTTTCAACTGAGCTCCCAGGCCAGCCATTAAATATGGCAGGCTTAGCATTTCTCACTTCAAAGGAGGCTTGAAGGTCCCGGGAGTCCCCGCCCACCCCCTCCTGCTCTCCTTCACTCATGCTGTTCAGCTGCTGAATGAGACAAGGTCAGCAATTTCCAGCCTTTTGACAGAGCCCTATTTACCTGGCAGAAAATTAAAATAGAATTTGGAGACGCTGGGGGCAGCAATGTCATGCACACAGGGGGGAGAGGGTTGGCTTTCCACCTGTCTACTTCATTCTAGGCAGTACCCAAAGCACCTGGCCAAGTGGGGTCATGAAGACAGTTTCACCAGGGAATTGCTCTAACAGGAGGCTAGTGTGGTCCAGGTAGAGTGTTTGCCACACCCCTGGTAGCGGGCACTCCTGTTATCAAGGTGCTAGGTTCCAGAATCCTGTCCCAGTTCCTGCTTCCCAAGTTGGTGTTACATACCCCATGTCTGCATCCCCACCAAGGGACAGGTTTAATGCTATCACACCATCAAACTGAACATCACTGTCATGAGCTTCATACTTTATGCCAGCCCTCTGGGGTGAGGGAGGACTCTGCATTATACAAAGGCAGAGGTTCCTGTCATGTCCCTACCCCACATGCTAAATGTGATAGCAGGCAGCAAGGAGAGAGCCATTGTTATGTGGGGTATAGCAACAGGCTTGGAGTTTGATACCCTGAGTAACCTTGAGCACATTTCCTAAGTTCCCTGACCATCACTTATTGATGATCACTCATATACGTATAATGTGTAACTGGGAGTGGTTGTTTAAGGGGTGGTAGGGATTGGTGATGAGCCTGATTCACATCAGATGCTCATTCAATTTTACTTTATTATTTTTGAAATAGGTTCTCATATAGCCCAGAACGATCTCAAACTCTTGATTCTCCTGCTTCTACTGCCCAAGTACTGGGGTGACAGGTATTCAACATCATGCCCAGCTTAGGACCCAGTGGATTCTTTCCATAGTATGTCATTCCCCTGCTACTCCATTTTATCATGCTCCCCAGTAGAGAGTTAGACATTTGATCACAAGCACAACTGGCATAAACAGGTCTGGGAACAAACTCAGCTGACTCATTAACTACAATGAACAACTTATAGGAAAATAAATGACTGTGCTTGCTTCAAAGTGGGGCACTCACCACAGAGCAGTGTGCCCAGGGTACAGTGGCTTCTTAAAACAGCTCCTACTCTGAGTACATCAGAACCTGCACACAGCTAGGCTGTAGTAAGACTGTATTCTGTTCCATTGCAAATAATTGTCCTGCCTGCTGGTTTAATAAAAAGCTGATTGGCCAAAGGCAGACAGGAAGTGTGGATAGGGATACCAGACTAAGAAAACTCTGGAAACATGTCAGATCAGAGCAGAGATGCCACAGAGATGCCAGGAGATGCAGAGGAAAGAAATTGAAATGCTGCTGAAAAAAGATGCTGAGCCTCATGGCTGAACAAAAATCATGGGTTAAGATGGAGTTAGCAAATTATATGCCTGGGCACTAGGTCAATCAGTGTAAAAATAATATAAGTGTCTGTGTGATTCTGTGGGACTGGCAAACTCAGGGTCTACAGGTCAGAACCTCAGGGCTAGACCAGAAAGTCCAGGCTAGAAACTTCATATAACACTAGGCTTGTACCTGGCTCATAGAGCTCACCAACTGGGCATCCTCATTATTATCAATTACTCATTATTCCTAGGGTTTTGTACATTCTCATTCACAGTAATGACAATTTCTCTTTAATACCCTATATTAAAGGGTTGATCTCACCACTGTGATTAAGGACCTAGTAAGGATATTGAAGTTCCTTTTGCCTCATAGTACAGTCAAGATTGTCCATCATGATGGTTAATGGCAATGGCGGTCATGGAAATATGTGGTAAATCTCTTCAGCCAGACTGGGCAGCAGAGAGCTGGGTATGCAAGAACCAGAGAACATTTACAGGCCTGTCCTCAGCTACGTAAGTCTTCTAGCTAGACCCTACCTCTGTAAGGTTTCACAGCTTCTCGTAACCATGCCACCATCTGAGGACCAAGTGTTTAAGCACATTAGTCTGCGAGGTGGGCCATTTTAAACTCAAAACATAACAGACAGGAAAACGCTGAAAACAGCCTTGCAAAAGTTGTAAGCCATTTTTAGTGTTTATTTTTAGCAACAAAATAAGGGAGAAAACAATGGCTAGAGAGATGGGCTTAATAAGTAAAGGGCTTCTCATGCAAAACTGAGGACATGCATCAAAGCCCCAGCAATGACAGAAGAACAGCTTTGTCCTATTGTCCTTTTGTTGTAGAACTGGGATCCCAGTGCCATTGGAGACAGAGAGATCACTGAGGCTCACTGTCCAGCACACCTGAATGTGCAAACACCATTTTCAGTGAGATCCCCTACCTTAAAACACAACAAATGACTCCAACTTAAAAGAACAATAATGATGTTGACAATAATATTCAGAATTGCCCTCTGACCTCCACGTCACACACACACACACACACACACACACACACACACACACACACACACACCAACCAAAACAGGAGCAGGGGGAGGGGGAGAAATTCCCAGGATTAACAAACTGTGGTACATCTACACAATGGAGGACTACTCAGCAGTAAGGAAAAATGATATCCTAAAATTTGTAGGCAAATGGATGGATTTGGAGAATATCCTCCTGAGCGAGGTATCACAAACTCAGAGAGATAAGCAGGGGATGTACTCACTCATTAGTGGACTCCAAACAAACAAATAAGAAAAAAGCAAAGGATGTCCAAGCTGCAAACCACAACCACTGAACAGCTTGGGATCAGAAACACCTTAGACTGACTCCTTGGATCCCACTCCGCCTAGAGGAACACCTGACTCAGTCTTGAGGGAGAGGGGAGAAAACTGGATCTGCCAGGAGTGGAGACTGAACTAAGCAGTATTGGGACAGTGGGACCTTAGGACTGCCTGCCGCCTGCCCAGGGATGGGATGGGGAGTTGTGGAGAAGAGAGAATGACCTGATGTGGTGGGAGGGGGAAGGGACCTTGAATAAGGATATACAAGGATAGAAAGTGTGACTTCTTTGTTCATAATAATAAAATAAAAAAAGAAATTCCCAGGCAATAGAATACAATGTGGTTTATAAAGGATTATGACATAATTTATTTTAAAATATAAAATTGAGGTACACATAACATCCGGTAGCCTAGTGATTAAGTTTTTAAAGTTTATTAAGGAAGTCCACTATTGTTATCAAGCTGTCTCTACAAAGATCTATAAGCAACATGGCAGCGACGTGAGGGGGAATGGTAATTCGAGGCTTTTCCTAAAAATAAAACCTGAGTTAGGAGCGTCCACCTGAGATCCTGAGTTTGATCCTCACCCTGGCCCTCCAACTCAATGAAAAAACCCCTCATCTCTCTCTCTCTCTCTCTCTCTCTCTCTCTCTCTCTCACACACACATACACACACACACACACACACACACACACACACACACACACACACACACACACACCCCGCTCCGTCTGTGGGATTACGCTATACCCGGCTGCATGCCTGTCTTAGGAGCCCATCCTGGCTTTAATATTAAACACAGCAAGCCCAGATACAAGCTGTTCCCCTTTCACGAAATCAAATTAAACTTTCATGAAGGCTCATGAGTTCCTCTGTGTGGTTTTCCCTTCAGCTTCCCCACAAAAGCCAATAAAGTCTCAATTAGGTTAACCCCTTCCTGACTCTGAGTTGGCACACTCATATGAGGGGTGGGGTGCCTGTAAACATGCCCCCTGTTAGCTCTCAGCAAGCAACTAGCTGCAGATCTATTGCTCCTTTGCCTCCTTCCCTTCGGGAGCTTCTTTGCTAACAACCGCCCTGCCTCTAAGAGCCCTGACTCCCTCCAATTGCCTTCCCCTGGCCAAACCGACCTCCTTTCCTGCAGAACTGTCTTTAGGGAGCAAATTAGGTTGTTATGGATTCCAAACATATGCTCTAATTTCTCCCCTTGGTTTCTAGCGTGCTGCTTTTTTTTTTTTTCCTCTGTGAAATATGAGAGATGTCTTTATTACCTGTAAAGTGTCTCACTCCCCATCCCTTCTTTGGTTTGACAGTCCCGGTAACAGCAAGTAGATAAAAAAGAAAAGCCCACCCAGTCTGCATTCTCAAAACCACAAAAACCACTACGATGCTAAGTCATTTAGAGAGTGCAGGGTGTGCTTGTGTGCCAAAGCTGGGCCAATAATTACAACTGAAAATTTACTGGTGAGTGGATAGACAACTAACTGGCTAGGTCTATGAGGCTACATTTGCAAGGAGGGGCAGCTCATTGGAATACTCCCTAGAGAGTCTATGCGCTGCTTGGATTAATGGGAGGTATCTCAGAACTTTCAGAGAGTCAAGGGGGTAGTGAGAGAATAATTACAGTCATAGGGGCAGAGCTATCCATTCTCCACAGCTCAGTTCTCCCTGGTGGTGGCAGCATCTCCCCTCCAGTTCCCCCACTGGACAAATGGGTACATTTGCCAGGTAAGTATGTGCATGGCTATAGGGATAGTAGTTGGAGAATCTGAACTCTCCACAGTTAGAAAGAATTCTTTGCAGGAAAAACAACAACAACAACAACAAAAACAAAAACAAAATAAACACTCCCATGATGAGACCTGAAAAAAAAGGATTCTGGAAGAATCTGGTAAAAACATTGTGTTCATGCTTGCCTAGGAATGTTCTCAGTTTGTTGGTTTAAAGGAGCTATAGTCAAATGTTGGGGGTTGTGTGTGGATATTTATATGTATCTGTGTATGTGTGCATTTTGGAGGACATCCCTCCATAGAATGCACTAACTACATCTTGTTAAACAAATCCTTTCATGCCTTATACCACCCAAGACTAAACATCTGTGCAGGCATTTGGTTGGCTATCTGCAAAGGGATCCACTTAAAAATAAAACCAACTGGGCAAAGATCAAATGCTTCTCAAGAACCATGCAATGGTTTAACTTTTAGAAACCCATTTATAGGTGCTCAGTTTTGGAAAATAATTCAAGATGGTTTCTTCATAGTTTCTCCACTGTTTAATAATAACTAATGCTTTTTCCTATGTGCATATTCCATAGTGCACTCTACAAAAATGATGTTTATAAAAATGGTATTCTAGTTTGCTTCTTGTTGCTGTGATAAACAACATGACTGATTCTCTCTCTCTCCCTCCCCCACCTCTGTGTTGGTGTGTATGTGTGTGTGCATGTATATATGTATGTGAATGTATGGGTATGATGGAAGGGATACATGTGCCAAGGTATGAATGTAGAGGTCAAAGGACAATTTTGTGGAGACAGTTCCCTCTTTCCACCTTTATATGCGTTTCAAACTTGAATCCAGATTGTCAGACTTTCATGGCAAAGGGGCTTTACCTCCTGAGCCATCTCACTAGCCTTTCACCAAGTTCCTTACAGAAATTAAAACCACATATTTATGTAAAAATAAACACACACATACACACACACACACACATACACAGAGGACATGAATGCAGAAGGGAAATTAGGGAAAAGAAGGGAGCTTTTGAGTGTATGAGGAGAGGGGACTATGTTCAACATGATACACTTGAAGTAATTTTTCCAGATAAAACCTAACATTATGTATGAATGATACAAAGAAAAAAAATACTTCAAAGGAAAGGTAAACTCAAACTGTTTGAACACCTTTCCTTGGATGCTACACACACACACACACACACACACACACACACACACACACACACCCCAAACACAAAATGTTTGCCTGACACGCAGACAGAAAATGCAGTAACAACAGGGTTAGAATAATTCAGGCTTCCTTGTAAATGACAGGCAGGCAATACCTGGGTGGCCACCTACAGTAAGAATGTAGAATTCACTTTCTATCTGTAAACTCTGATTATCCAGAAGGAAGGACTGAATTTGTAGGGTTCAGTACACACTTTTGCTTCAGCTACCAGAAAATTTAGCTAAATTTAGAGTTCATCTGAAATTGTGAGAAGGGGCTTTGCTTAAATAAAATGGCAATAAGTATCTTGAAAAGACTTTCTGTCTGTTCTTAGACAGTAGGACAGTATCTTCCTGGGAGACAGAGACTATCTGCCTCCTTCCTCTTCTGTTTTAGACACTGACAAAGTGATCAATGAATGCTTACTGTTTTGAGGAGGAAGCGTCTCTCATTCTGGTGAGCATTCACTCTTCTAGGGCATCCATCCTTTGTGGACTGCAGGATCACAGGCTAACATTTAGGATGCACGATGCCTCAGTATTGTAAAAGAGATGAATATACTATAAGTGAATTGATGAAAACAAAACTCAGGAGGAAAGAAGAAAGGAATGGAGGGAGTGAGTAGGGAAGGAGAAGAAAGAAATTAAATTTGGGCTCGCTTCATAAAGCAACCCTTTAAGCTAATTCTCGCTGCAGGAAATCAGAGTATGCAGTCAGCATGGCGAGGCTCGGTTTTATTCCAGTATGCACACCCATTTTTAGTACCAAATGTATTTGTTGAATAGGGAAATTCAAATTCATTGAGAAAGTTCAGAGAAATATAGGACAGCTTGGTTACAATGAAGCAGCTATAATTTATTGCTTGCTACAAGCTTCCACAGGGAGAAATAAAGTGCTCACTGTAGCCCACAGGTAGAAGGGAGACAAGTCTGGCAAGTGTCTAAGAAGCGATGATTATAACAGAGAAGTTGCTGCTATAGCAAAACTCTCGTGGCTGACCATCACAGCAGGGGATGGATCTTGAAGCTGGAGACCCCAAGAAGGTGGGTTCCAGTCCAGGTTTTCTCACACCTGGACTTTTGCTAAGTGGCCTGATGTCTTCAGCCCTGGGATTGTTATAAAACAAGAGTACTGAATAAAATCCACCTCAACTGTCATGTCCTGACATCACTACATTCTCATTGTAACTACTCAATTCAATGAATGTTTTGGGACATGAGCTGCAAGGTAAAGTATTTCCCTTTTTATTATTCCTTTTGATTATAATATAATTACATCATTTCTATTTTCTCCCTCCTTTTTCTCTCTCTAAACCCTCCCAAAAGCTATCTCTTGCTCACTTTCCAATTTATCCATTGGCCTCTTTTTTTATCAATTGCTCTCTCTCTCTCTCTCTCTCTCTCTCTCTCTCTCTCTCTCTCTCTCTCACACACACACACACACACACACACACACACTCCTAAATACATAAATACAACCTGATCAGTCTGTTCTGTATTGCATGTTATTTGTATGTATGATTGTCATTTGGTATTGAATACCCAACTTTTTAACATAGTGCGAGAAGATTTTCTTTAAAAGAAGAAGTCTGAGTTTCCAGTTGAACTAATAATCTCTAGAGATGTTCTGAACACGAAAGGTCCAGTTTTGTTCTTCTGACTTAGGTCACCTGCGGTGCACTCGCCTGCAAGATCAGAGGGGTCTTCTTTGGTTAAATGAGGACAGAATGTCTAAGGAGATCAAAGGGTGTGGAAGCAGCTCAGTGGAGATGGGAGTATGAACTTATAATTAACACACATTTGCATGTTTGTGACCTTTGGCTTGCTCTCCCTGTGTGTGTTCTAAAGAAGGGTCCCTTTCATCCCACTTTCCCTTCAATTATCTGAGTGTCACCAGACCTCAGGCCCTAAGGTCACCTTTCAAGTATAGGAAGTGTGTGGGGGGAACCAACAAGAATCATTCTGTACCCCTAATTGTCCTTTATCAGCATCAAAAAGGAAGAGGATGTCTCCTCTCCTCATGTTTCCTTTGAAAACACAATGCTAATTTTGCCTTGTCTTCATTCTTATAGCTCATCAGCAAATAATCATTGAGTACGCATTATATCTGGACATCATTCTGGATCTATATGGTAGGCCTTCCTTCGTTGACCTTTCAGCAGCAAAAGATATAAAGAAAAATGATTGACACCTAATCCACCTAAACTCAGAAACAGCACAGTCATTGCTAGAGTATACAAAGCTAACAACTCTCATCCTGCCTGTGTGTTGTATAGTTTGTTATATCTTCGTCCTTGATACTAAAATAGTCAATAGTATTAGATATATGGTTTGTTAGCAAGATAGGATGATATGTACTTTTCTCAAGCTGATGCCTTAACCCAGTTGCTTTTATCTCCTCTCTTCTTTATCCATACCAAACATGGTTGATTCACACAGACTCATCTGTATATTGAGGACACGTTACAGAAGAGAAGAGGTTATGTGATGGGTGATATCTAGATCTTTAAATGACTTTGTGAAGCAATGCTCTCAGTGAATCATCACATGGAAGAGAAGTGAACGTATCTATTCTGCAAACCATGTTACGATTGCTCCTGGTATCCCTGGTATTACTATAACTGCTATAAGAAGAGAAACCTAAAGCAAGAATCACTAAAGCAGAGGACTGCAATGATGGCTCAGAGGTAAAGAACACTGGCTGTTCTTCTAGAGGACCTGGGTTCAGCTCCCAGAACCTACTTGGCAGTTCACATTATCCATATGACCAGTTCCAGGGGATCTGATACCCTCTCCCAGCCTCTTTGGGCACCAGACACATATGTAATACACTTACATGCATACATGCAAAACACACATACACATAAAATAAATACTAAAATAGAATCATTAAAACATAAACATCAACATAACCATGATTATAAGTATGGCTCTTTCTAAAACTACAGATCAAGTTAGCTTCCTTCAATTACTGATGCTTTAATCAGAAATTCTGAATAGAATGGTGGAGAATACCTTCAACTTCCCAAATCCTGTTTTTACATACATAAAATGAAGTTATTAATTAGGACTGAGTGGGAGAAGGGTACCCACACATCTGCCCCAGGAAGTGAGGAGAAAACGGGCCCGTTGGGCAGTCAGGCACTATCATGGCGAGTAAGTACATGGTGGGACATGGACGAGAAAGACAGACAGAATGGCTCAGAAGCAGATCTGGAGAGGTGAAGGCAATGAGGTGAGTAGCCTGCGCGCCACCTGGTGCTTTGGTGATGTCTAGGCCTGAGCTGCTGCCAAGTCTCTTGTTTGGGTCCATGGCATTGCTGCAGCTGTGGTGTGTGTTGATGTCCATGGCTCTTGTTACCTACCACCAAAGGCTGAGAAGCTAGGCCTGCACAGAACTGACCCCACCTCCCAAGGCTCCAACATTAGGGAGAACTGGCACCACCCAACAACTGCTGCAATACCTCATCTGAACAGGAAAACAGAGAAGACTCTGTTCTCAGGGCTTGGACAAGCTTCCCCTGAGGTCGTGAGAGTGGGAGAGCTAGTCTATTCACCATACTCTGCCATGTGGTGGCACTGGTGAGGGAAAAATGCCTTCCCCCACATCCCCTTTACCACCTGTGGCACTAGCCAGAGCAGGTCCTGTACTTCACCTAGGGCAGTACAGTACTGCTGACCATGTCAGTAGGGCAGGGGTGTGATGAGCCACCACAAGAAGATGAGCATGGGAGATCTGGCCATGACAGAGGGTGTAGATGAGGAAAAGATTCTCCCTGCTGTATGTCCCTGCCACCTGTGGCAGGTGGAGAAAGCTGGTTTGAGATCTTAAGAGTGGAAAAGATGTCCCTGCCCTTCACTAGCTACAGTGCTGGTAATAGTGGCTCATTACCTTACTAGGGCAGGTGTGCATGAGCAGAACTTCCCTGGCCCAGCCTCTTGCTCCTTGCTGGGGCAATGTCAAAGAGCTCATCTTGATGGTGAGGACAGAAGACAGCTAGAGGATTGACCAACCCTGCAACCACCCAGGCCCAGAACCAGGTCCATGAGTTGGCCCACCACAACGTCCACACAGTTCATGATCTGCTGGAGTACATGAAGGGGCCCCAGTTGCAGGATCTCCATGACACAGGACAACAAGAAGATATCCAAGAGGAATCCCAGTGAGAGGCCAGTAACCAGAGCCCTCCAACCAGACCAAAGACTCTTGGCTGTGAACACTTACAAGTAAAGTTATATATATTAGAGTACATTGTGTGGCTCACAATGTCACACTACAACTCCCATGATAAGTGATGAGATTTTTCATTTTTTTTCTTTTCTTTTAAATTCAATTTTATTTTATTTGGGGACAGTTACAAGAACAGAGGGCAGATACAAAGGGACAGAGAAATGATTGGAATCAAGATGCACAGTGTGAAAGACACACAAAAAGTTAAAAAAATAATGTTCCTATCATTATACCAATGTAGGAGGCTTATTATTGTAAAGTGTATCACACACACATATGTAAATTTGTGTGAAGGGGGTGTAAATTCAACAATTTATTAAGATATTCACTTCAGCCCATAATTTTAAAGTTTCAAGAGGAAAAAAAAAAAAAACCCTTAACAGTAAACATAATCAAGCCATCAAGCCATCTGAATAAAAAAAAAAAAAAAACTGCTAATGCCCAGATGCCACCAGGCTTCTGGAAGTTTCTGTCGTAATGTCAAATATCTCTCCTTTTAAATCAATTCTCTTATGATGAATGTCAGAAAATAAAGTTCCCCAGAGAAGACACATGTCAAAACACACAGGAGGTGTGTTCAGGCCCAAGTCATTGCGTAGGAATGAGACAAAATTCAGTAGGTTGCGGAGAACCGGAGCCTGCCGAGAACTGAGCGAACAGTGAGAGCTGTTGGAGAATAGGATGTTCTTGTCATCAAATCAAAACAGACTTGTGAGAACAGGAAAAAGGGCATGAGCAGGCTGGTGGTGGCATTTTAGAAAAGCAGACTTAAGTATTTTGAAGCTCTTAAACAAAACGTGACTATGCTCAAGCTTTTGGAGAATGGAGACATAATAAAATGTGAAGGGCTGGGGAAGTAGGAAAGGAATTCCTGTCACCTACAGAAGCTAAGTTAGGGAAGAAGTCGGCTCTCTAGGAAGCAGATATGGGGTTAGGGTTAGGGTTAGGGTTAAGGTTAGGGTTAACATTGTGAGATGTTTCAAGGAGCAGTACTTAGTGCACCAGTGAGAACCCAAAGTAGCAGACACTTTGGTCTTCAAAAAATAAATAAATAAAACAGACAATACATTTCTTCTAATTGCTGCAAACCTTTTGGCCACTGCATTTATCTTTAAATTTTCATAAATTTTCAACAAATAAAATATTCCTGGCCTTCTTGAGGACATTATCCACAGAACATTTTTTTTTCCACCTAGCTCTCCTCTCCTTTCTTTCCATGCTAATGCTTTTATGTTTTTCTCAGTTTAAATCTTCACATCTCTTCTGCTTTCTGTGCAAATTACCCAGTGTCCCTTCTCAAGAATCATCCCCAACAGGGGAAATGGGCAGAGCAGAGACATTGCACTTCATCTTGTGCTTTTAGATAAAGTATCTGAATCTGAAGGTATCTGACAGACTGGCCTAGAAACTATTGTTTAATCCAATAGTCTCACAGCAGCATAAGCTAAAAGCATCCCACTCTAAAAATTTAGACATAAAAAGGTGATTTAAGATAACCTAGACTTGCTGGTCCATGGGGGCCATCAATCATTTGTTTTATGTTATATGTTGTGGTGGTTTTTCTGTCTTATTTTGGTTTTTGTGATCTGGAATACCAGTCTTTGAAGGCCAACCCTTGTATTCCACTGTGGATCTTGGTTTTAAAACCCACATACATTTTTAAAGTAATATAAGGTGGACAGATAGATCAGCACTTGCTGCCAAGCCTGGTGACCTGAATTTAATATTAGGTCCCACATGATGGAAGGGGAGAATGGTAAGCTGTCCTCCAACCTCCACATGTGCATTATGGTGCATGTGTCCTGCTTCACACGCGCGTGCGCGCGCACACACACACACACACATGCACACACACACATACACGCACACACACA
>PVIH01007451.1:0-47932 GCA_004025045.1 Sigmodon hispidus | reverse complement strand
ACACACATGCACATACTTGCACACACGCACACACATACACACACTTGCACACACATGCACACATAGTTGCACACACATACACATGCACACACACATGCACACACACATACACACACTTGCACACACACATGCACACACACACACATGCCCACACACACATGCACACACAGACACATACACAGTGGGAGAGATAAAGTAAGCAAATGTAATTTTAATTAAAAAATAACTTTAAACACTAAGATATGGAACACACAAATCTGAAATTGAAGACGTAAGGTCCATTTTCCATCAAGAAGCACAGAGCAGGCTCTGCTCCCGCACCTCTGTGTCTGAGAATGCTAACACTCTGCCTGTAGCTTCTTCCTCTGCCTGTTCACTTGTCAGATTCCTTTCATCCCTGTCAAGGCAGCTCAAAGTTCTCTTCTAAGATGACTTCTCTCCCTCTGCTGTGTCAGGTTCTCCCTCACACATGCCTCCACTGTAGCTCTGGTAATGGAGAACCCTCCAACCAAAAGCCTCCCAGTTTACCTCACTCCTGTCCCTTCCTCATCTGTCACAGGGTGGCACACAGCAGGCTCATGGCCAGGCATGCTGCCCTGGAACATGTTCTTCCTGATCTCATCCAATGATAGCGAAGTGAGGTGAGCATGTCTTCCATGAGAGCCATCAAGGTACAGAGCCAGACCAAACACGAGCTCTTGCACTCAGAAACTGAGGCCTTTTCCTTGCCAACCTGCCCGCACTGGACACATACTCGGTTTCTGTCCCTCGCCCCACTCCACCTCACACAGTAAGACATAGCATCATCGGAGATTAGTGCAAGGAAAGCCTGAATCTGAAAAGGCCTTGGAGGAGTTATTTGAAGACTATTGTCTAGATAGAAAGAAGACACTAAGTAAGCACTTTTGTCAATAAGGGGGTTGACAGATTGGAAGCTGAGAAGGGGCATAGTTAATACAACATAAGCTCTGAACTACAAGAGATGAAGTGCTTAGAACTTGGATGCACATGTATTTGTAAAACCACGCAAGGCATGTCAGCTTGACTTGTAAACCAGAGCAAACACTTAAGTGTGAACTGAAATTTTGTGTGTGTGTGTGTGTATTTAGATTATGTCTATGTAATTGTCTTTGTACCTGAGTGCATACAAATATGTTCTAAAGTTATCTGTAGTTCATATGTACATTAAGTTTGACTTAATGTCTAAATGTCTTAGTCAGCATTTACTGCTTCTTTGTACTGCAACAGACAAACCTTAAAAATCTCACACTTTAATGTAGTTTACGTGAAGTCCAGTGAGGCTAGGGACTCTCTACTACAATTTCCACTCAAGAGATTCAAATTTCTCTATTCCTGAGAAACTTATTTTAATGTCCAGTTAGTGAGGTGTCTGCAGTAAGGGAAAAGAGTAGTGCATGATTAAATACTTTTTATGGCTGGGGATAGAAGTTGCTTATATAATATCTATGCAAAAGATCAAATTCAATTGCATGATTCTAATTTAACCTCAGGGAGACTGAGAAATATAATCCTCTGTATGTTCAGGCAGAAGAATAAGATTGAGAAAATACTTAGCATTGTCTGTTACACTGTCTGCTCACTGTGACACACACACACACACACACACACACACAATCTATAAAATAATTTAGTCATGTGTTTCATGTAGAACCCCACAGCAGGTGCTAAAAGATACTAACCTCCCATTGACCATATTCTCAGATAGCCACTTACAAGAAATGGACCTAAGTCTCTCAGCACACCTTAAGAATCATGATGGAGTACTCTCAAAACAGAACCCAAGGGAAGCAAATTGGCTCTGAGACTAATGAGCCATCCCAGGACAGAAGCAGGGAAATTTCCTACCTGGTTAATAAAGGAGAAGGATTAACAGCTCACTGGGAGATGTGCAAAGGTTTTTCCCTTGGGGGATTAGAGTCACACTAATGAGGCCTTCAGATCCTCAATTTCCTCCTCTTCAACCTGGTTATCCAGGTAAAGCAAGAGTGAAACAAACATCCCTCCCACCCTAAAAGAGAAAAAAAATCACACAAGTCTGTTTCCTGATCATCCACAAAAGGGTAGGTGTCTTCTCCTCCATGAGTGCAAAACATTTACCACCCATCTACTCTCTACAATATAACAATAGAGGATGAGCTTTTAATCTATTATATAGTTACTGCATAGAATAGAATTTACTTGCTCCAGAAAACCTAGAAAAGTATGGAAAGGAAAGGATAGTCATCATAGGAAAGAGGATACAGGATCTAGGCAGAAAGCTAAGTCTAAAAAGACTCCTCATCTACAGGCATCCCAAAGAGAATGCTTCCTTGTACAGCTCCACACGGAGATACAACACCACTTTCAGCCATTCTGAAGCATAGGGGGTCTCTTCTCTCTGCGCTGTATACACTCCTCCAGGAACTGTGAGAATGTTGACTTCATTTTACTTCTAATCTAAGATCTACATCCCTGAAAACTTGTAAGCTTTTGGGTTAGGGTTAGGGTTAGGGCACAATGTTAGTATTTGTGCCTGCCCTTAAGATGTTTGTTCAACTGGACTCACATGTGTGTAAGCATTAGGGGACTTTGTTGTTGGTTATTATTTATTTGGTGTGTGTATGTTTGTGTGTTCTGTGTGAGCATGGGAAAGCAGTTGAGAGGACAATCTGTGTGTCAGTCCTTGTCTCTAACTTATTGGAGACAAGGCTTTTGTTGTGCACAGCTACATGTGTAATCCAGACTACTGACTCAGGAGCTTCTGGGGATTGTTCTGTCTTTATGTTCCATCAAACTTTAGGAGAACTGGGATCATAGTGTGTGCTGCTCCATCTAGGTTTAGGGGATCTGAACTTGGGTCTTTGTACTCATGCGGCAAGTACCTCATCTGCAAGCCACCTTTCCATCCACAGTATCAGATTTTTAACAGCTCCCTGGGCAATTCTCATGCTCAGCAAGATGAAGAATCATCAATTTAAAAGAAAAAAAAGGATTCTATCATGCCTGGGGTCTTTATCTAGCTTGATTTCCACTAATGATTTTCATTTAGCCACATGGCAAGTGATGGGAAAACCTGCCTAGAGGTTTCTCTGGCTTTCACAGAACTACAAACACCTGCTGCTCCTGTGTCACTGGGTGAAGATGTCGGGGAGATGCATATTTGATCAAAGGCAACATCACAACAGCTTTCTTCTCATGAACACTGAGTACAGTACATAATGTGTTGCATGATGTTTTCATTTTTTTTAAAAAGTGAAATGACCCTGTTTAACAATAGAGGATGAGCTTTTAATCTATTATATAGCTACTGCATAGAATAGAATTTACTTGCTCTAGAAAAGTATGGAAAGGAAAGGATAGTCATCATAGGAAAGAGGATACAGGATCTAGGCAGAAAGCTAAGTCTAAAAAGACTCCTCAAAAGAAATATTCTGTAGGACAGGAATGACTAGAGAATGCTCATCACCAGTAAAGTTGGGCATTTAATGCAAAGTTGATCCTCCTATGGCACGATGCTCATGCCCCCTGCTTTAATAATCTTAGCTGTCTGTTGAAGTTTTACATGCAGCATATTTGCAGCATTGTTATCTGGTAGGAGACTAACTGGTCATAGAAATACAAGGTGAGTTCAAGGAGGTGAAAGGACAGGTACATAGGTGTTTCCCCTTCTGAATCCAATACAGTGATGGTACCACAGCCCTTGGCAATGGAATTCTAGGCAGTGGCCACTCCTGAAGTAAGGCAGGTCTGTTAGGGATAAAGAAAGGAAGTGAAAGTTCAACAGAGACGTGGTTTGGAAGAGGAGGGAGGCCCACTGACTCACACAGTCAGCAAGCACTGTGCTGAATATTTTGCATACGTTAATAAGCAGAATAATGATACACAGTACACATCATCACACTGTGTATCCATTCTGGAAGAGGAAGATTGACAGTGGCCAATACACTTAAAATGGGTCATTTACATGATGGGTGATAAGGTGACACTACGGTGGGAAACCAGCAAAAGCATGACAAAAAGGAAGTGTGAGAGTGGGATCAACCCTGTTGATATGGTAAAGGGGACAGGCCAATGTCCAACTTTAAATACAACCATCAGACAAGTGTGGTAGAGATAGAGAGAGCAGAGAAGACCAGAAGAAGGAGGCAGGGCTCAGCAAAGCTCTCTGGGGAATAGCTGGATCCCAAAAGAGAAAGAACCCACAGTTTTCAGAAAGATGAGTGTAAGTCATGTAGAGGACATAAAGAGAGTGCCTTTTCCCATTTTAACATAAATAGCTAAGAGAATAATAGTTTTTAAAATAAGGCAAAGATGGAGAAAATTTATGTAGATAACTCAGCTAATACTAAGAATTCAGGTGAGCGATAATCATAAACACTTGGCATATCACATATATTTAGGACATGATTTTTATTCTTCACTTCAGATGTTTCACTTGCTTTTTATGAAAAATTTGAAACTGCTATTCTGAAACCAAATATGCTTTCACATTGCATTCCTTTAATAATCCTGGAAATAGTTAGCACTTAGAAAAGATTAGTGATAATGAAAAATAATAGCTTAATGTCTGTGGTGGTTTGAAAGAAAATGGTCCCCAAATGGAGAGGCACTATTGAGAGTGTGGCTTTGTTAGAGGAAGTACATCACTGTGGGTTCAGGCTTTGAAGTTTCCTATGTTCAGCATACCACCCAGTGTCTCAGTCAACTTCCTGTTGCCTGTAAGACTCTCAGTGTTATGTCTGTCCATATGTCTTCATCTCTATAATAATGGACTGAACTTGAAAGCTGTAATGGAGCCACTCTATGGAGTTGCCATGGTCATGATGTCTCTTCGCAGTAATAGAAAGCCTAACTAAGACAGTGTCTAAGACTGATTTAGAAAACAGGGACAGGTGAAAGCTCATTTATCATTCAAATTTTGGACATGGAAGGCATCTGAAGGGCCTAGAAGTAGCTTCTCCAAAGCCAGGTTCAAGCTCACTTTCTCAGGTACCCACAAGGAGATACTTATAAATGAACTTCCCACACAATTCATCAGCCAACAGGAGAGAAAAGAGAGAAGACACAGTCTCATAGCCCCTTTCACTGCAATGCCCAGGTCTACCAGCAGTATGTGATTGAGTAGACACACTGCCAAGCACAGTTTCCCCTTTCTTGCAAGAGCACTGATGATTAAGAATGTGAACTAAACATTCCTAGTGAGGGGAGGTCAGAGTTAAAAATAATACCCCTAATACAGCTTTATATTCAATTAACAGGTAATATTGCCATCTAATGGGCCAGGGGGCATGCATTTCAATAGAATAAAACAGCTCTAAAGAGTGAGAAGTCCATGAATTTCCTTCTCCATTCTCTCTCTTTCTTGACATTTTAATTGTGGGGATACATCTATGAGTGGAAATGGGAAATGAGTAGGTATGTATTCCCAATGCCGAGCTTCACATCAATGTTCCTGGCTGGAGATATAATTTTGGAATATAATAAGAAAAATAAAAATAGCAAAATATAGTAAAGGCAGTTTTCATTTCCTTTTGTACCAGCTTCACTGAGAAGAAAAACAACAAACTGAGTTTCAGAGCTGGGCTTTATAGCACATGCCTGTAATGCCAGAAATTGAGAGTCTGATGCAAGAAAATTAGATTTGAAATTAGTTTGAGCTACACATGGAGTTCTAGGCTAGCCTGGGCTACATAATGAGATCTTGTCTCAAGACCTCCCTCTTCATCCAAAAGCTAAATTACTAGAATTTTGTTTTTGTCAAAAAAGAGGAAATTCTTGCATTATAGTGGAAAGAACACACTTCTTAAAGAAACAAGACCAAGTGAAGTTTATGTTGTGGTCTCTCCAGTTGTTTAAATTTGGCTGAGAATTCTTGCCTCAGTTCCCTCCCAATTTATCCAACTATGTGGATCTTCACGTAGTCAACCACACATGCTGCTACTAAGCAAATCCATGCCAGAAATATACAACATGAAACCTTCCACCATTTAATTCTCTTCCACATCCTAGTGCTAAGAAATACTGATTGTATCAAGTTGCATCGGATACCCAGCCTATTCACTTTTATGAATTAAGGATTGGCAAACTCTCCCTATATAAAGGGTGGGACAGTGAATGTTTGAGATTTTTGTGGGCCATTCGGTTTTGCACATCCCTGTTGTAGGCAGTCAATGCTGCCACTGCAATTTGAAAGCACCCATAAACAACAAGTGAAAAATGTGCATGGCCACAGCTTATTGCCTTCCCCGGCTCACATAACACTTTGCTGTCTAGTAAAATTGAGTTTTACAGTTCTGCTTTCAGTAATGGTGAAGTGGCTTGTATTCTAGTATTGATGTACATTTCCCATATATTCAAAAATCTTGGAAAGGACCAAAAACAAGCAGGACCTGGTCTGTACACATATATAAAAGAAAGGACTGCGCTGAATGAGTTTACCATTTGTTAATGCCTGAGTGTAAACTTCATCTTTATTTTTAAAGAAAGTCTAGGATTCAGCTAAAATCTTGTTGAAGATGCAGAGAAAAGAGTTCAAGGAAATCACCCCAGCTAGGAATCGAGGGAAGGAATTCCAAGAGTGTTTTCAGAGAAAGAAAATTCAAAATTCTGCATACAAACTCTTTCCTAGTCCTTAGCTGGTGACTCACGACACATGTGTAGAGCAAGCCCCAAGTATCTCAACTCAAAGTGGAAAACTGAATGCTGATTCCAGTTGCTGGTGACTACAGGGGAAGCAGACTTCAGTGTATGACCTGAGTGCTGAGCTGAGTTGGGTAAATCTATTTCATGGAGAGAGGGAAAAGTAGGAGAAGGAGAGAGAGATCTACACACAGGTAAATATGTTTGCCCATATGCATACGTATGTGTGTGTGAATGTGTGTCTGTGTCAGAGATACAAGCACAGAGACACTAGGTGGAATAGTAGAGAATAGACAGAGATACAGACAGGAATAGGGACATAAAGAGGAAAGAGGAGGAAGAAAACAGACTCCATGGCGAGATGTGACAGCATCGCCTAGTTGATAAACCTCCTCAGTAGGGATCTCTGGTACATGAGAGTGGTAATTTTTTTGCATCCTAACAACGTGTCCACACTTCTTGCCATTCATGATAGAGTCTCCCAGTCATCCTATGAAAACCACTACTCTAGTTTTCTTTGAATTTTTTAATTGATTATTTTACTTAAAAAAATATTTTTGTTTATATTTTCTTATAGGTCATCCATTCCTAGGCTGCTTTATTAAGGAATAGAATTTGTCTTGCCAAATTAGTCCCAAGTCTTCATAGGAGGCTGTAGGGTTTTCTGACTTTGTTTCCTCAGTAATTGACCCCATCATGCACAGTGGCTTCCACTTGCCATGAACTCAGTAGTCAACTGCATCGAATTGTCCCTGCCCGTGGCATCATCCTACTCTTTGTGTAGATACTTCCCCAATGCATCCATGAGGTCTACTCTGGAGAGACTTTTTCAGATGCTTCCAGAAGCCAGGTACCCCACCCAGCATCCTTGATTTATCCCCTAGCCTGGTCATAAGATCCAGATACCTTCTGATCCTATGATGCCAGAGCCACAGCTGATCTCTCATCATGGCCTTTGTGTTTGGAAAATTAAATAGGCACAATTATTATTAGTTTTACAAACTGACTTTAAACCATCTGCTGTCATAGTTTCAACTAAGCAGTTCTTTTTCCACTTCTAAATAAAATCTGCTGGGCATTTACCTTGGATTTGTGTTTATCTAGATAAATCATTTCCAATTTCCTATCAATCACAGAAAAAGTGGTTGACATTTTGAATAGAGAAAATTTCTAACACTCCAGACTGATGTTAAGTTGACAATGACATTAAAATTAATTGCTTTTACCCTACATAGTCTATATGCCTAAGGAAGGCCATGATCCTTTTAGGGTTTCTGGTGTTAGGAGGTTAAGATGAAGACATGCAAACAAACTCAATTTACCAGTCAAATAAGATAAGCCTTTTAAGAGAAAAAAAGAAAAATACAGGGAGAAATATACTAACGTCTATGAAAAATCTCTTTGCTATTTTTCAACTTTTCTACCCAAATGTTACTGATATGAGTCACATACACACCCAGAGCATTTAGAGGCAAGAAAGATTCTGTTCATTATTGCTTAGCTCTAAAAAAGATAATATAACTTTCCAAATAAGCTACACTGCTATTTTATTCCTCCTTCATATATATAAGAAAAGAAACAAAATCAAAAGTAGACTTGTGACAATAACTCAGTGGGAAAATGTATTTTAGTTGCTTTTTCCATTGCTGTGATAAAATACCCTAATAAAAACAACTTTAAAAAATGTAAATATATATTTTAGTTTTTGGCTAGTAGTTCAGTAGCCTAGTCCATTGTGGTGAGAAGAATACAGGCCACCATGGGAAAGAAGACAAGACAGAAGCATCAAAAGGCCAGTTGGTCACTTGTATCTGCAGTCAGGAAGCAGAGAACATTGAATATAGGTGCTTAGTTAGTATCCTCCTTTTGAAGCATCTAGAACAGAAGCCTAGGGAATGTAAAGTGTGCCTTTCAACTTCAATTATTATCACCAAGATAACCCCTCAAAGGCAAGCCAGAAGCTAATTGTCTAGGTGATTCTAGATCTTATCAAATTGACAAATGAGATCAACCACAATGCTGAGCAAACATGAAGATATAAGTTTGGATGGCCAGAACTCATGTGAGCATCTCTGCGACCAGTGCTCCTGTGGCGAGATGGAGCATGGAGACAATGAAATCTATGGGGGCTTATGGGCCAACTAACCTGTGGTATACAGTAGTAAAAACAATAAAAAGTCGCTGTCTCAAACAGTGTGAAGAGTAAAGACAAACACCTTTGATTTCTATGTATGTACCATGGAACATATGTGTCTACACTCACTCACATGAATTCTCTCTCTCTCTCTCTCTCTCTCTCTCTCTCTCTCTCTCTCTCTCTCACACACACACACACACACACACACACACACACACATGCAAAGCACAAGTGAGCTGACACATGGGAGCTCACAGATTCCTGCTTTAGGGTGTCGCTGGGCCCTACATTCCTATGAGTCACTATCATCATAAAGTAGATTTTTGTATGGAAGTGGAAGACAGATGGAGACAGGGGTAACTTAATAAAAACCAAATGATAAATGGGTTAGTGTATACATATTAAATGTTCCCAGTTTGGAGCCTGAAGTCTCTGGTCAAGTGAAGAAACATCTGGATAATGTGATTAGCTCATGAGGAAACACTTTAGTGTTTAGATAGGAACTGATAGCAAGTTTGTGTAGTAGGGACTTTTCTGTGACCAAATGAATAACCAGAAACAACATAAGGCAGGAATTCATCTCGGCATACAGTTTAAGAAGGCTAAGTCCATCATAACACAGAGGACATGGCAGCAAGGGGGAGGCAGTAGACATGTTTAGTCAGGAAACAGAAAAACAGACAGAAGTGTAGCCAGGATACAAACCTCAAGCCTCACTTTTAGTACCTACTTCCTCCACCAAGGCCTGACCTCCTAAAGGTTCTCCAAACATGCCAAGTCACACCATCAGCTGGGGAACAGGTGCTCAAACACATGGGCTTATGTAGAATATTTCACAATTAAACCACAAGATGTTTTCCCCAAAGATGATCAGCTGTACCACTCACCTGAACCCTCAACATTCACAAACATCCCCAGAAGCTCAGAGCTTCCACTGGGCACTTCTGGGTTCCTCTCTTTAATGTTAATAGATAGTTAAAATTACCAGATATGTATTTGAGAAATGTTCTACCTCAAAAGTCATCCATGTAAACAAAGCACTCCAAAATGAAACAGAAACTACACAACGTATAAAACGTTTATGAAAATTTGATTGCTATCTTCAAGGGGAGGGTGCACTATACTTTCACAGAACATTGAGAAAATGTGGCTTTTTTAAAAAAAAAAAGGAATTATTCTGAAAAAATACAAGAGAACTAATAAAAATTTCAGAAGAGGTAAATTATGTCTTGTCTAATTTAGTTCCTCATTGAAAGGATGAACAGGTTCAGAGAAGCAGACATTAAATAAAAGGATTAGATACTGAAGAAGTTTCCTTTGAAGTGTAATAAATAAGGAGATAAACTCTGGTGGTGGCCAAGCACAACTGTGATCTCAGCACACGATAGGCTGAGGGTGGACCACTAAGATATCAAGAATATTTTAGGTTATAGAGCTAGATCATATCTCCCAAAAGAGTAGGTATTCTTGAGGGAAAACCTGGAAGACAAGCAAACAAACAGAAGCACCACAGAGGACAACAATCATTTAAGAAACATTTTTTAGAATTTTCTAAACCCAACACCCTGAATTTTTAATCGAAAGAACTCCAGGGCCTATTTCAATGGGGAAAAAAAATAAACAAACCAAGTGTTATATTCAAAATAGTTCAGAACAATGAGAAAAAGGTACTATTATATAAGCATTCGTAGGGGAAAAAAACAGCACTGTTCATATATCCTAAAATAAGTTATGAAACAATAAATGAAGGAATGTCTTTAAATTTCTCCAATGCAATTGTATCCAACTTTAAACTACACACTCTTAATACAGTATGAGAACAGAATAAAACTATATGTAAACATTTTAATTTTGAGAACCTAGTCTTTTCTCTACCTGTTGTCAGGAAGCAATCAGAAGGAGGTAAAGCAAAAGAATAGATTAAGAAAATGAAAACATCAACCCTGGGACATAGAACCAAAGAGGAGAAAGAGACCCATAGGGACAGGAAAAGATGGTCCCACAGTGACCCCTGGACACTTAGTGTAAGTCCAACACTACGAAAACTCCAGAAAAGCATCCTCCAAAGAACAGAGACAAATGGAACGCCAAGTGAGTTTGAATATCTTAGGAGGAGACTTAAACAAGAAATGGAGAATTTGGATCAAATTAATGATAATAATAGAGAAGATTAAGCAAACAAAATGTCAAGTTCTTATTAATTCCAGGGGAAATAAAAAGTACTATGAAAGAAAATTAATCATGGTGACACATAACCTAAATCAAAAATAGTATTCTAAAGTAATAATGATATAAACACTGAATAGTAATCTATCCAAAACTGTAATTCTGGAGGCATATGGGACAGGACGTTTGTGTATGCTAAATATGCCTGAGGTTAATGGGGTGGTGGCAGAACAGGCTTTATCTTGTAAAAAGGAGATTCAATAGATTGGATCTGAAACAAAATTAATGACATTGTAATATGTGATGGTAAACATCAGAAGAATAAGAGGAGGAAGAGTAAGTAAGTGTTATTTGAGCCTGTCGCTTCTTGTCAGCCATACTTGGTTCAACTCTTTTCCACTATTGATGATGAAGAGCATCAGAAGCAGTGCTGTTAGTGATGAACTAAGGGAAACATGGCATTACTGGCCTTCTATCTGAGAGAAATTGATCTGGAGGGAGGCACTGAGACAGAATGAACTAGAGGAGCAAGGAAGAGAAGGGGTAAGGGAGGGAGATGTCAATGCAGATGGAGGAAATCTGTAGAACTCCAGGAACAGCACAACCCTGCCTTAATAGTGATAGCCCTCCACTGTAGGACTGGAGACTCTCTCCCACTGACCCAGTGCCCTAAATGAAAAAGGAGTGGATTCAGATGTATCATCTTTCTCCAAGTATGTGTGTTAAATGCCCAAATCTACCACCACTGTCTTTTCCTCCTCTTCCTCTCCTACCCTTTCCTCTCTTGCCTTCTCTCTCTTTGCTTCAATGAGTCATTGAGAAGCAAAGTCCTCTGCCAGTTTCTTGGGGTGGCCTTTGCAAGATGGGTGGAAACTCTGACAAGAGGCGGTGCAGACGCCATGCAGGCTTCAGGAAGTGCCAGTGCCTGGTGAGCACAGCTTGGATTAGGTGAGTCCTAATTCAAGCCTGGCCAACCTCTCCCTATGCTGTCTCTTGCAAGTCTTTGCACCACACTGGAATGTATTAGGAAACACAGCCAAAAATCCCACAGCTCTGCAAAATCCAATAGAATCTGTTTTCAAAAGCTTCTGCTAGGCAAGAGAGGCAAGCACCTTTAGAAGCAAACTCCTATACACTTTCAAAATGTCCCTTGTTCTTGATTAGGTAAAACTAACTAGAGAAAACTGAGCATGACCCTAAGACTTCTGATTGCCACCTCTATGATGCAAACTGAGCATTCCTCAGAGTGTTCCATTTCTCTTTATTAACCTTTTCAGCATGTGCTCGATAACCCTGAGCTAACCATGGCTCAGAATATGTCTACTATTTTTCCTTTTTTTGGCATAAAAATAGTTGAGTTTTATTTTCATCAATCATACCAATAACTTTCTAAAATATTCCAGGGCATACTGTTAAAATTTGGATAGGAGATCTCCCTTCAGAGACCTGCAGGCTGGTGGCATTAGCACAGAGTGCCAATCTTGGATGTGGCTCTTCCTCCACATTATTGGGGGGTCTCAAAGATGATAGGGTGCAGTGGGGTGGAGAAATCATCCTGTAGTTGGAAGTTTCTGGCCTAGCCTAGCCCCGAAATCTGGATGCACAGTTCCAAGTAATCACACAAAGTCTTGTATTAACTACACATTGTTAGGCTCAGGCATATTATCAGCTAGCTCTTACTCTTAAATTAATCCATGTTTAGCAAAGTGGCTCAGTACCTTTTCTCAGAGCATTTTTGTCTTCTTTCCTCTGTGTCTGCCTGGCATCTCTGTTCTGCTCTTTCTCTTCCCAGAGTTTTCTTAGTCTGGTAGCCCCATTCACGTTTCCTGTCTACCTTCTGGCCAGTCAGTGTTTTATTAAACCAGTAAGAGGTACAAATATTTACAAAGTACAAGAACATAATTTCATAGCGTCCTCCAGTCTAGGCTTTTAGTAAATTTCACTCCTTCTTTCTTGTTCAATGGTTTCTTTTGTCAGCAAGGTCTTCTCTTCAGTCTCAGTTCTCTTCAGCCTGGCCTTTCTCCCTCATGTACACCTTGCCTGCCATTTTCTTAGAACCTGTAGAGTCTTGTACTGAGTTCATACTCCGGGAAATCCCACCTGTCATACTGCAGCAAGAGACCCACTATTTTTCCTTTTGAGTATGATCTAAGCATGAGTATACTAAGCATGCTTTAGGTAAGCAGTCCTTTACTAAGCATGCTCAGGAACATGCTTGTTCCTAAAGTGCTTTTTTATGTGTAAGCTCCCCACCCCAACCCCAAAAAAAGCCAAGCTTTGTTCAAAGCACATTGCTTTGGAAATAACCCAAATACTCTCCTTACCTGCTGCAGTCTCTCACCAGGCTTATTCCTGGACTGTGCATGTTCTTAGCTTTGCACTGACCCATTGCATTTGGTGGCACTTCTAAAACCAAGTAACTATTTAACACTTCACAACACTCTCCTAGAGCTGAAAGGTACTTCATAGTCACATGATCCAATCTCTGCTTTCAAAAAGAAAATCCAAGTCCAGAAATGTCTAAAATAATCTTCCCACAGACACACTACTGGCCAGTTACAGAGGCCAGCTCTTTCCTGCCAGGCTGCTACACCACTCAGTCTCACTGAAACTGCTGACATTTTTCTTTCCCTTGTTTCAGATGTCCTAATACGCCTTCCAATTTAATGGGCAATCAGGCACGTCTCTCTGCTGTGGAGCCCTGAGGGTGTGTTCAGTCCAGCTGTCTGTCCAAGGCTCTGGAAGTGTCAAGAATGGCAGTGTGGGAAGTTTTCCCAGATGAACCATCAGACTTAATAGCTCCTCCAGCCAGGGTCAAGCTCCATGTCCCCCTGACGCAGTTAACATAAACATAATAACCTTGATTCCCATCTCATGGAAGAGGCCAACAGAGGAAATGGAAACAGGTAGGCTTCTCCAAGCTTCAGGTTGCATTTAATTCACCCCAAGTCATAAGTTAAGGTTGGGGGAAGGGGTGAGTGGGGTTGTAAGTAGCTTTGCTTTCTCTTCTCCCAAATCCTTTCCACATAATTTTCAACTTCAAAATGAAAGAGGTTAAGATGTCCAACATGCCATAACGTGTGTGTCTTTGTATAAACTTTGTTATTTGTTGTTGCTGCTGCTGTTGATTTGTGTGTGTGTGTGTATGTGTGTGTGTATGTGTGTGTGTGTGTGTGTGTGTGTGTGGTAGATGTGTAACTGCAGCCCAGACTATCCTCTAGCTCATTCTGAAGCCCAGGCTGGCCTGGAGCTCATGCCAGTCATCCTGCCTCAATCTCCCCAGGACTGGGAGGGATTACAGGTATGAACCAGCCTCAGTTACTTTACCTATAAAGTAGATATTAGTATCTGTCTGTCCTGGTCAAGGTTTGGTACATTAATCACATTGATCTAAGATGAAAAGGATCCAGTGAATGAAAGCAAGGGACCACGGAGCCCTGGAGGATTGCAGAGGACAAAATGAGTTGGACCTGCTGAAGCAATTCATTGAAGAATAAATAGAAGTAAATTCCCAGGAAGCTACACTCTCTCAAGATCAGGAAAAAAAAATGGAATGTCATATGTTCATGCATGACTTGGAAAAACAGAGTACCTGAAATTCAGGGTACAAGAAACCACCAAGGTCATTTCTTCAACAGCCCAGTGTGCTGCTATTCAGTTCTGCATTGTGACAGATTTGAGATAACTGGGGCCGATAGCAGTCTCTGAGTCACAACTCCTGTGCTTCAGGAAGATACAAATGAAGGAAGAATGGTTTCAGCTGATTCTATCCAGCAGTGTGCTCCATTGGTCGCTGTGAGACAGATGAAGCAACATGACCACTTAGAACAATTCCTAGGCCACATTAAGTACAAACAGCAGCTGTGGCTGCTACCACTGTTAGGATTCCTTGGAGCCTCTATTCCGAAAGCATCTACAAATCTCCTCCCTGACAAAAACATCTCCCAACTGTCTTCCGCTGGGTTTCCTTAGCCAAGAGGCAGATCTTCATATTCTTGTAGTTCTTCATAGACTCAGCCGTATTCACATTTACATTATTTTATCCTTTGTAATTCTTTTCCATTACTTCCAGCTAGCCTTTTAAAATTCTTTATAATTTATGTATTAATTAGCTCTCCCATCACTTTGACCAAATACCTGGCAGAAATAGTTGACAGAGAAGAAGGATTCATTTTGACTCAGGGTTTCAGAACTCATGATAGCTTGGCCCTTTACACTCAACCCTTGGCAGAGAGGGGGCAGAAGGTGCTAAGGATAATATACCTCCAGGACATATCATTTTTGACCTATGAAGTTTACCTAATTTCTACCTTCTAAAGTTATAGAACCTCCAGGAAAGACACCACCAGCTGGAGAGAGACCTGGTGTCTTTCAAAGATGAGATTATTAGGGACATTTCATATTCAAATCACAGCACCTTAGTTTACAGTAAATACATTCTGGTAAGTCACTTAACATTTTTTATGGCCTGAGCCTGGTATAAACTAAACATATATTCACTGAGCTAATTTCATTCGCATATTCAAGGGCATGACTTTCAGTGACAGAATTTAGAATGAGTGTGATGCCTTTGGACAACTCCTTTTTAGTGTCTTCTCATGTCACATGATGTCCTAGGGGCCTGAACCTCAGACCAGCTTAGACTTGTCCTCTAAGTAGAGAAGGAAGACACCACTGTCAAAGTCACACTATTTTCTTAGTTTTGCCTGCGGCAACCCCTCCAGAGCTCAGCCCCGGTCTTTAGCTCTGTGTGGGTCACTCTTTTTCCCCTGTCAGGCAGAGAAAGTCTTTATTTCTACTTTGACACTAGTGAAAACTCAGCCTCTTTCCTGAGCTAGCAAAATGGCAGAGTGCCTGCCTGTCTTTAGATTATCAAAACTCGTCCACCGGGACCAAAGCTCCTGGCAGCCTGTCAGAGTGGACAGCTTTGGTTTTGATGTGTTCTCTACTCCTCTACCTGCTTCCTCCCACACAGCAGGTAAGAACATTCTGAAACCCCTTCAAAGCCTAGGTTCTCTAGGTTTGCCTGCAAGGTGACATTTCCACTGACTTAAGTCCGAAGAAGCACAAAGGATTGATCCCTGCCCTGCCAATGGCCACTTCACCACGGAACCTAGCTGCCAGGTCTCCTGAGCATGCTCTGTTAATCCTGCTCTAGGCTGTCCCGTAGTTTAACATTTTTCAGGGTTCACACATCTGTACTCACTTTCTGTTGTGTCATTTTTCCTCTCTGTAAGCCTCAATCAGAGGTAAATAATTGAGTATTTATTCTGGACACATGTTAACTAGTAGAATACTAGGCTGTGGGGTAGTATTTCAATATTTGAAAAACACGAAAGGCTACAGTCTACACCTATGATGTTCTGGTTATGGTGCAAAACCCTTTGAATTTCTTGCCTCACATCCACAAAAATGCTACAGGCATTATCATACCCCAGTAAAGGATAAAGACTGAGATAGTCTGCCACGCTTAAAAAGCTATTTCAAGGTCAAAACCATAATTAGGGCCCAGGTGAGCCTGGATTTCCAGTATTTTCAGGCACAGCTCACTGAGGAAGACATTTAAAGAAAAACCTGGGGTCCTGTGGAGCAGAAAGAGCTTTCCTCAAAGAGTTCAGTCAAGGTGGGAGACAACAGAGCAAATAGAATTTCAGGGGAAAAGGCAGGGAAGGTTACATCGCAATGGCCCAGGCAGCTGCTTCATGAGGGGTTTAGGGTATATAACAGTGTGGAGCTAGAAGCCTGAAGCACTGCTGTGCCTACAATTTATATTGGGGAAGCAGGACAGAAGAGCAGATAAGTAAGGTGAATACAGACTTTGATATCCTTTGATGAAACCCTCAGGAGTTAGGATGTAATCCTGTCAGCCAACACGGAATCACAGATGACCTTTGAATGAGGGAAGGGATAAAGGCTGAATAAAATCCAGAACCATGATGGGGTCAGTCATGTGACTAAGGCTGGAATTAGGGATGAGACTCAGTTAAGGACTTGTCTCAGAGTCTAAAAGGAAACTAACCAAATCAGTAATTTTTGTTTCTTCTCCATAAAAATTATGCAGTCTTCTAAAGGGACTCATGCTAAATCAATATATATTATACATGTTATATATTTTGTATACTTAGATATTTATGAAATTTTTCAAATATTTATTTTTATTTTATGTGAACTGGTGTTTTGTCTGCATGTGTAACTGTGTAAGGGCGTCAGATATTGGAATTATAGAGAGCTGTTAGCTGCCATGTGAATGCTGGGAATCAAACTCAGGTCCTCTGGAAGAACAGTCAGTGCTCTCAACCACTGAGCCATCTCTGCAGTCCAGATGCTTATGAATTTATAACAAATAATTGGTCCTAGAATAGCATGTGCTTCTAGAAAGCCTTCTTCTCAAATTAAGTAATGTTCCCATTCTATGAACAATGAAACAGCTATTTTCTCCAAGAATTTGATTAGGGGAAAACAACATCACCTTGCACTGGAGATAAACCATGAGGGGTTTCTCTTTGCATCCTTAATTATGAAGTCACGATCTCAGAAACTCCATAAATAATTGCATGTGACATTCTCATGGACCACATAGATTCTTTACATTCTATCACTTATTTCTCCTTCCTGAAGCTGGGTCTTTCTGTAGACACAGCTTCACCTTTAAATAATACATTACATCAGTATTTGCTTAATTCCAATGATAGAAATGACATAAATTCACACACACACACACAGAGTTCAGGGGTGTGGTATTATTCTTTTGTTCTATCTCTATCAACTTTTTTCACTTTACAGAAATATAGACTATAAACTTAATGCAGGTGGACCTTTCTCCTGGGTTGTCTACTACTGTATCCTGTAAATAGGACAGTATGTGGAAGTAAATGGCCTCCGGCTAGTAATGATGAATGAATGATGGAGAAAGATATTCATTGGATTTAGAAGGAAATGCTTCTTAGTCATGTCTACCAGGGACTTCACTAACCTACATTCAGGGCTGAAGATACAATGAAGAAAAAGATGAAGCCAAGATTGGAATGGTCTGTGAGGAGTGGGCATTGGGTGTGCATGTACACGTACATACCTACCTGCTTAATGCCACTGTTTGGCAAAGTGACTCAAGTCCTTTAATTATATGGTATAAAATAAAGAGCTTGCCTGTAGCACAAGTAAAAACTAAATAAAGAAAAGCAAATTACATTAATATAATGGATTTGATTTTGATGAATGGCATCTGGTGGATTTTTAAGTGTTCCAATGTTAAAGTATTCTGTAAGTTCTCCTATGGATTTGTAATTGGAGCAGAAAAAATCCACTGAAAATTGTGGCAAATTTTGTTTTTGTTTCATTTTGTTTTTCAAGACAGGGTTTCTCTGTGTTGCTCTGGATGTCCTAGAATTCATTTAGCAGACCAGGTTGGCCTTGAACTTAGAGTGATCCATCGGTCTGTCTACTGAGTGCTATGATTAAAGGCACCACCACTACCCAGCATGTGGCCCAGATTTTAATACTACATGAAAGTATAATCTTTGCTAATTTATAAACTGAATGTTTATCTCCTTCTCAAATTTTGTATATTGAAACTCTAATTCCTCTACGTGGTGGTATTAGAAAGTGGGAGTAATGCTGTATCTAATCTATCTAAATAGTGTGCAAGAATCTTCAATCCCCGGTCTCTCTATCTGTTGTGTCTAGAGCTAACCCAAACACTGCATGTGGATTTAATAAACATATATAATCTATCTAGCTCCATTATTCATGAAAGATCTGAGTTTAAAAACAATAATAAAGCAGCACTATCATTATCAGAATGACCAAATTTCAAACTCTAAAAAATATCAAGGGTCTTGGGAAATGGAGCATTCGGGATGGCCATGTATTGCTAGAGGGAAAGATTGGTCCAGCTGCTTTGGGAGCTTGTTATTCTATATCTAATGAAGACATACACATCCCCCATGATCTCAGTCAATCTGTCAGGGCTCTAAACTAGACATAGTCAAAGTACTTGTCAACATAAAATGAATAATAAATTGGGGTATTCTCACAAAATAGAATTCTAGCAGCAATAAGAATGAATAACTTACAGGCATATGCAAGGACATGCAGGGATCTCACAAAGAAAAACTGTGAAAGAAGCCCTGACCAGTGACAGGGCTTGCCAGACTGCACCCACATGATCATTAAGAGCAAGAAAAGTTAACAGACTGCTAGAAACAAAGACAGTGGCCACATTCAAGGCACTCCTCAAAGGAGCCACCAGCAGCATTCACAGTACTGTTAAGTTAATAATGATCTATACACAGGATGTGAAAATGCATCCAAATTATATATTAATAATTATTAATAATTTAAATTTCCTATATTATCTTTTATTAAAACATTTTAAATACATTCCTGCATGATATAAATTCTTTTGAGAATGGACAGATCAGTAAGCTGAGGATCTGAGACCGACCAAGAAATGGTTCATCCCATGGCTCAATCTGGGCACATACTGGATATGTGGCCTTGGCTGGAATGCTTTATTGAAAACTTCATCTTCTGGATTGGAGTAAATATATGAGAATGTCCTTTGATGAAACCAAAGGAAAGTTAGCAATTAGAATAAAGGAAGAAATATTAAAAGGAACTAATGTTCATAAGAGGAAAAATGTAATTTCAATTTGAAATCTTCTCTTGTAGGGGCTGAGGGCTTATGAAGTTGAAAAGTCTCCTTCTTAAAGCTCTTCAATTTCCCATGTAGAGCCTCATGAATGACCTTGACTCTTAGTGTTTGGGGACCTGGAAGACTAGGTTCCTTGATCTTGGCCAAGCTTTCTTATAAGCGTTTTTCTATAGACTACTCAATCCCAACCCCTCCTCTCCCTCTCAATGTATCCATTAACTTTGTCATGAATGCATTCACACAGGAATATTTCTCCTTGCTCATCAGACCTGAAGGTTGGAAGTGAGCAGATACTGCCAGCAATTGCCCTCCTGAGATTCCCTCAACTTGGAGTCAATTAACTCCACAAGGTATGGAGAGTGCTCAAACTGCATCATTCAGCCCTAGGAGGTTTCTAGAACTTCTCATTGGCAAATTCTAGAAGCTTTCAAATCCCCCTTGTTTAGAAGCCTCTTCTTACTGTTCACAGTGAACATAAATTGGCTGGAACCTGAGATTCACCATTTATTTCATGAAGTCTCTTATGAATGTACTTGTGTATTTTAAAGATTGTTGCTTTACTGCCCACTGGATCTCTATAAAATAATCATTTGGTGAATAGCAGAATAAAATAGTAATGAATTATGCCAATGTTACATTTTATAAATTAGTATTATGCTATTAAGATTTCTGTGGGTCAAAATTCCTACTCTACTCACAGCTAGGCTGTATTAGTAAAATTTGTGGGAAAAATGTTCAAGATGTCCTGTGTCTGTCATCTAATAATCTGCCTACCAGCCCATTTACCTATTTATCAATCAACTATTCACTTATCAGTCATTCATTCATCTATCCACCCAACCATTCATCAACCTGCTCACCCATCCTCCCACCCTTCTATCTACCTATCTGTTCATCCCCTCATTCACCCATCTATATACCTATTTGCAAGTATCCATGCATCCTTCCCTCCACTCATTTACCTGCTAATCCATACATCCATTCACCTGCCTCAGAAGGTAATTTCCAGTTTTGACCTTGAGAATTTAAGACATAAAGTATAAGAATCCTAAAGATATGAGCCCTCTAGTATTTTTCCCTGTGACATTAGTCATTCTCCAGAACTTGGCTGCCATGCCATTTTTCTGATACCTGTTCCTTTGTTTTGTGTATTCAGTTTAGTCTGCTTGTGTATATTCATCTTTGGTGGAGTTCTATCATATAGACAGGAGATGAGGGGTTAGGTGACAGGATAATTGAATCACATGCTTCCAGGAGAAACTGATCAGGAAAGGGGGAACAATATAGGGAAGAAAAATAAGCAAAGGGACAATTACAGGCAAAAGTAGATTTAAAATAGTCTCAACCTAAGATGAGGAAGCTAAGGTTCTTTCTAGCCTCCCAAACATAGTAATCAAGGAGGCCTTGATGCACCAGGCCTATTTTTCAAGCAGCTATCTATTGAAAAGTTTCTAGTGCAGTTCAAGGGATATTTGGGATCCTTCTGCCCACTGAAAGCTCCTGGTAGCTACAGTCCTTGTGAACCCAGCCATAAGTGTTTACTGACTCCTGTGTTCATGTTCATGAGTTTTTTCTCCAGGCATGTATTCTATAGGAGCAAGGGCCCTGTCCTTCTTGTCTCGGATTCTGATTTCTTTGGCCCATTGGAAGTGCCCTATGAACCTTAAGGAAAGAAAGCTGAGGATGGATTGTACTATAGGTCTTCAGCCCCTCCTCACTGGGCTTTTCCCCTCTGGGGATCACCAAGGGCCACACCAAATGATAGTGGGATGATGTTAGAATCTCTAGGCCAAACAGAGAAACTAATGAATCAAGAGCTTTAATAGACTTCTAGGCACCCACCCAGCTAATTCATTAGTGAGAAAAGCAAGCCATATTAGCCTGGGTAATATTCCCAGAACACAGTACCCAGTGGACAGAAGAGAAAAAGATTTGGAGCATTTGCTGTGAAGTGGCAGAGGCTGGAGAGTGAAAGGCATTGGCAGCCACATGCCAAGGCTGCCTTCGGTCTGCTCTATAGGCAGTGCAGGTGGTTGGAAACTGCCTCACTCTCATTTCTGACCCTCCAGTAGCTTGGCTTGAGTAGGCTGGCTGCTAAAAAAAGACACCATAAACAGAAGCTGGGGGCAGGGGGAAGACACATAGTAGGGGAAGGTCACCATGAAGAGGAGATGGCATCCACAGGCTGGCTTGTGAGCAAGTCCATTTTTTCATGGGGTGTTGGAATTATAAATACTCATTATTATTAAGCTGTAGGTCATTTTTAAGTCTGAATCTATATATAAAGAGCTAAGTATGGACTAATCACTCCCCTCTTTTGTTGATTTATTCTACTTTATACCCTTCACACAAACAAGGGTTGATGGAACAATATCTCCAATCCTGTCAATTTGTCTTTTTAGGGGCCCTTCATGCCATCAGACTCTTAGAGCCTCACAGACCAGTTCCAGCTGGCATCTCTACTGCATAGATCTTTCGAGACACCAAATGATTACCCAGCAAAAATACAAAGAGGGAAACTGTGTCACTGAGAAACGCATGCTGCTTAATCTCATCTAATTCCTATAGTGGCCCCAAAGGCTACCAATGCTACTACTAAGTGAAGGAAATAGCTCTTTACAAAGACACTGTGGTTTATAAGGATTTAGAACATGTCTGGAGCCTTCATCTTATGGAACTTCATTGAAAATATTTAAGTGGCTCCTTCAAATACCTCCCACACTTCAACTGCCTGTACAGTGAAATCAAGTTTGTCAGCATGAGCTCAGTCCTTGAAGCAAAAAAATCTAGTTTCTAGTTATCCTCCAGCATTTTCATTTCCATCCACCCACCTTGGTCCTACACATCCCAACACCCTGTCATTGAATCATCTTCCATCTCTCAACTCATTTTGCCTTCATAAGTCTGAGACCTTCTTTAACATGTCCCTGCCTGAAATGCCTGGCCTCATTCTTAGCTTCTCTTCTCCAAGTATTCCTCAGTGAGAACAGTTTATGAAAGTATTACCACCTACATCACCAGGGATGCTTAGTGTTCAACAGTGAGGATGCACAGACTGCACTCTGGATTCTGTGATGGGGAGTTTCATGAGTGGAATTTAAAACTTTGCATTGTTAATAAATCCTCCAACTGAGTATGATGCTCAGAACAACTAGGAACCAAAGTTCAAAAAACTTTGAGTTCTCAAGATGTTCATTCCTGTACCTAAATATTTGGCACAGTAAAGCACCAGACATCTAGGAAACCATTCTATGGGCCAGTCAGAGCTCATGAGGTACAAACCTACTTAAGCCTAGCTATCAGATGAATAAACCATGGGTAAGAGATAATGTATGTAATTGCTCAGTAACTCTATTTCTTCATCTAAAAAAATATCATTGGCTATCCTAAGGTGACAATGGACATTTTTGTGTTCCTAGAATTTCCTTGATTAGGCAGTGGGAGCTGTCTTCCAGTGGTCTGTAAGACCCTTAAAGACTGAGAACCTGTATAAATACCTTAGCTTTCTCTTAGTCTCACCAATTAATAGAGACCCTACCTAGAGTTATTTCTCAATAAAAGCATGGTAAATTAAAGCAGTGATTAGCAAGTCATTGACTGAACAGATTAACACATGGGCCTGGATGAAGGAACACAATGGGGCAGTCAGATGGGAAAAATAATCCTGAGACCACAGAGCATGCTGCACTTGGCACAAGAAAAATCCCTGACTTCCTGCCTAGTGCCCAGGATCTGGTGCAGAGGGAGCCTCCATATGGGGAAGTGGGGACAGAATGTCCCTGGGGACAAACAGATTTGAAGAGAAAATGGTGTCCCACATGTACTGGCACAAGACGAATGCTCTTGGCAGTGCCTATCTCATGCCCAGCCCCAGGGGGCAATCTGTACTTTGGAAAAGTAGAACTCTATTAATAGGATCTCTATTAATTGGTGAGACTAAGAGAAAACTAAGGTATTCATACAGGTTCTCAGTCTTTAAGGCTCTTACAGACCACTGGAGGACAGCTCCCACTGCCTAATCAAGGAAATTCTAGGAACACAAAAATACCCATTGCCACTTTAGGAAGCCATGCTGGAAAACAACTTGGAACTCAGGAATCACACAGACATGAGTGAGAATGACAGCTGCCTTGAACTTCAGCTCTGTGATTTGGAGTTCCACTTGCTGCAAAGAGAAACCCAAGGCTCTCTGAGCTTTGCACATTTGTCTCTCCTAAAATGATCTGCACCTCTGTCTCAGGGAGAGTTCCTACAATGGATGTTAATAGGGTACATTTTTAACAAGCACCATTTTGCCTCTCAAAAATACTCCTGCTTGTAGGGTAAATCTCATCACATGGTAGGCCCCACTTTGACTGGCTCCTCAGCGTGCTATGCTCAGGATTTGATAGTCCACAGATGACTTAGATGGAGTGTGTTGCTTCTCTATCTATACATGTTACTTTAGGTAGAGCACAGACTTGGAGGTCAACAGATCTGAGTCAAAATCTAACTACTCTTTAGTGCTTAAGTCAAGGTTTCTTCTGCTGTTTAAAGAGACATATGGTACCTTCCTACTGGTCACCCAAGAGACTCAAAGGATAGGGCATGGGTGAGACAGCTGTACAAGGCTGGACACAGAAGATCTTCTCAACCTCTGTTCTTCCCCTTTTCCTTCCCAGAAAACCACTATCAAAGTAAAGAATGTTTACCTTATGATGTCAAATGCACAAAATCTGTGGCAATAGTTTTAGGACACTGACCACCACAAGTGTGAACCAACAAAGAATACAAGAAAACAAAAGTGTAGGCATTAAAACAGCATTCTCTACCTTAATTCTCACCACTCCCTTAATAAAACAGAAATAATAGATCCCATTTTATTAATGGCTACCTTTCTTGAATAGAATCGTAAGTTCTCCTGTAACTTTTTTCTTTCTTTGATTAAAAAATTGAGGTATATTTAAGGATTGTCATTAGCTTCTTTTTTGTTTCAGAAGCAGATATCTTTCTAGAACCTTCTATGTACCCTATTGTCACCCTTGTGGATGGAGGCTCACACAGAGCTGAGGCAGGCACCAAACATATGGTAACTCAGATTCAATTGTTTCTGCCTTTCTCAGACCATTGTGACCCCCACAAGAAAGCAAACTGTGCTTAGTCTTAGAGACACTACAGCTTGACAATATGTCTGAGGTAAATGCCATTGTCAACTCTACTGTATAGACAAGGAAAACAAAATGCCAGCAGGCTCAGTAGTTTGAGGGGCTATGAACTTCTCATCCTGTGCCTGAAGTTCTCGTGGAGGCCTTTAAAGAATCTGCCAAGGGAGAAGGATGTGGACAAGAGGAGGAGCTGTAGATGCATTGAAAGAGACAGACACACTTGACCGTGTGAGCTTCTTGGCTAGAGACTTTGAGTCCTATTTATGTTATAAGAAGTCACTGATTGATGCTTGTAAATGAATGTTTCTCTCCCAACACTAGCTACTCGTCCCAAATAACTGACACAGTGGATTAATATCACCTTTAAATGCTTGGCCAATGGCTCAGGCTTATTACTAGCTAGGTCTGTAGCTGGAAGTTTTCTTGAGTTCTATAGCCACTTGGTCCCAAATAAACACACAGAGGCTTATATTATTTACAAACTGTTTGGTCTATGGCTTAGGCTGTTACTAGCTGGCTCTTATATCTTAAATTAACCCATTTCTATTAATCCATGGATTGCCATGTGGCTGCCGGCTTACCAGTACAATCACATTTTGTTTTTCGGATGGCTAGATCAAGTTATTCAGACTCGGTCCTTTTTTCCTTGTATCTCCCCCTTGGATTTTTGTGCCTGTCTTTATGCTGAATTATAATACACCATAACAGCTTCTTTACTAGCCAATAATTATAGTACGAAGTTTCTGGTCAGACTCTCAGGCCTAGCTCAGAGGTTTGAACCTGCTCTCAGCCCCACTGCCAATTAGGCCCAATAATCACTCAAAGGCTTGTATTAATTTTATGCTGATTAACCTATGGCTCAGACATATTATAGCTAGCTCTTGCTCTTAAACTAACCCATTATCATTATTCTTATCTTGTTTAGCCATGCAGTTTGGTACCTTTTCTATGAGCAGCATAGTTGTCCTCTGCATCTGCTGGCTTCTCTGCTGGAGTCTCTCTGGAGTCTTTCTGTTCCCAGAGTTTTCTTATTCTGATAGCCCCGCCCACACTTCAGGTCAGCCTTTGGCCAATCAGCATTTTCATTAAACTAGTAGAAGGGACAATAATTTACAATGGAACAGAGTACAATCCCACTATAAATGGTAGTAACACATATTCACAGAAAAGACCATTGCACGGCATGACTCTTACATTTAAACTAATTCATATTCCTTATCTACACTTTGCCATGTGATTCATGGCTTGTTATCTCATTTTCTACATGTCTTGCTTCCTCAGCAGCTGGCTGGTATCTGCTGATTCCTTCCTCCTTCTCCCTGTATCTCTATTGGCTTTCTCATCCACCCATATTCTGCCTGGTTAATATCTTATCAACAAATGAAAGCAACATACATTCATAGATTACAGAAGGACATCCCACAACAGATGTTCTTATTTTTATTCATATGATATGATTGTGTTGGTGATTTTATGAGTTCCTTCCCACTGCAGTAGGTTGCAGTGGGTAAAAGAAGCCAGAATCCCAAGGTACTAAGAGAGATAAGGCATACCTAAAATGTCATTACCATTCATAAACTTAGGAACCTAGATCTTGTTTACTTCAAGGCTTCCCTCTGTTCTACCCTTATCCACCGAGTTAAGTTCACCTCAGAATGTGGTGATGTGGCATTCTGGACCTAGAACTCCATCATGGAAATACCTGAATTATTCTCATGACCGTGTCTAAGAATGCTGAGTAGCTGTTTAAGAGAACAGATGAAGAGTTCTATGTCACGGGCACGGGTCCTTCTGGAATTCTAATTCCTTCTGATGAGAGAGGAGGTAATAGAGAGAAAAAGAAAAGAAAGACAGTAGGAAGGAAGAATAGGGAAAACAGAATAAAGTTCAGAGGAAGAACCCCTCCCTTTCTGCTGATTTCTGCACTATAATTTCCCTTCTAATTCTTTTCTTGATCATCCCTTGTCTTTTTCATTTTCTCTCTCAAGAGCATGACCCAAACTGCATTTGACAAGTAAGGGAATCTTGTTCTTTGCTATCTCAGCCTATCCTTTGTGTACTTAAAACCCCGTTTGAAGCCCTAACACCTCTGTCCTCAGAGACAACACAGACAAGTTCTATCTTCTCAGGACCTATGCATGCTTGTTATTTCTTCCTTGAATACTAATCTCAGACCCTCATCCTTGATCAACCAAATTATCACCTCCTCATAGAAGTCTCCTCTAACTTATTTGGATAATGTAGATGCCACCTTCCCATCATTCTGTTACTTCATCTTATATGTTTCCTTCAACACTTACCATGGGGCAATATACACTTCTTGACAGTCTGTACCATTGAACCAAATCTCAAGCTCATTTGGGCATTGCTCCCACTGGAGGAACTTAAATAGTACTCATTCACAGATCTTGCTCCTTTGTCCCAGGGAGAACTGATCATCAGGATCTTTAGAAGAGTTCAACTCTAGAAGATTCTGGATCATAACCATTTGTTCTAGATTTCAACTTTTATAAAATGAATGACTCAACTTAGTTTACTGTCAGATATGTCTTTGGGATCCACCAAATAGCCCCACAATATTAATTACTATTGGCTGAATTGATGCATGGATGAATAAAATGAAATGAACAAAAGGTCATCCTCTGGTCAACCTCTGGTGTTCTAGCAACAACCTGTGAATCTCTCTCTGTACTGACCCTGAAGCTTGGGGTGTGTTTTGTTCCCATCTCTACTATATTTTGAAGTGTGTAAAGCAAGGCCCTCAGCTTCCATCTCTATATCCCAGTGCTCAGGAATGAATTGACATCCAACTGTCTTCATTTACAAGATATTAATGTTCTTTGCTTCTACATAGATAAAACACTGGTGTTTTGTAAATGTTCTAGTTCCATGAGTCATGAGACACTTTCTACCTGTTGTTAGACTCCTTCAAATTATAAATACAGTATAATACAAAATCAGAAATTTTAGCCTATACTAGAGTGGAGAGAGCAATAAATGACCATCCTTTGATCCAATTAAAAATCCATCCATAGTGTTGATTTCTCTCCATTCTTGTTGCTATAGCTATGCTGGTGGCTGCATTTTAATAGTTGTTTTCAAGTCGCTTGACCTTCAGTGGTTCATAAAGGAGAAAGATAAAATCATTAAGGTGGTACATGGATCTACTCTATTACCATAGCCCCACATCCTCCTTCACAGAATCAAAGATCTCAAATAAGAATCAAAAAGATGAATAGCAGCACATGTCTACCATTGTTCTCCTGTGCCCTTCATTGGCTCCACATATAGGAAGATCTAATCATGTCACTACATTATTACCAACACTGTCAGGTGCAGGAAGGGTACTGAGAAATTATAAGGTGTGCCTCTGTCTTCTAAAACATTTCCATGAAAGTAAATATGTCTCGCCCAACCAAACCATCTCTATAGAGTAACTAACTAGATGATTGAAATATGTGTGCATGGCTTTAAAAGTCAAAGTTACTGAATATTTAAAAGCAAGTCATCAATTGTCTTTCCCTTCTCTGTCCTTAAAATTAACTGGTGTTAATTTCTTAGTCTTTGTGATCTACACAACACACACAGAATTATATTTTAGCTATAATATTTGTACTCTAATTCTATGTGTCTGTGTTTCTCTGTTTATGTGTGTGTCTTGTACATGTGTTGTCCTTCTTATCAAATATAAGCATATTTCCTATTTGTCTTCCTTGTGGCGCTATTTTATTCCTTTACTTTTAAGAATTTGAGAAAAAAAGGGGGGCTAGATGCCCATGATAAGTCACCAAAATAAAGCCTTTGGGTTTTGGTTCTATTCTTGACTTTAAGTTAGCTGTACTCCTTTTGCCAGCCTTACAAGTGTATTCAAGTGTAAAACAGCACAGTTGCTTTATAAAATATAAAACTTGAAGAATTTAGTGACTTACCAAGGCCACACAGGTCCAGTTTTCCTGGCCCTAAGGCTTCTGCTTTTCTGAAGGGCTTTGAACAGCCTTATTTCTGCAAATCCTCTAACCCAGAAATCAGTAAACTATTAAGAAGGGAACGAGCAACTACACCACTCAATGTTTTCATATCCCAACAGCCTTTTCCTATTTATAAAGATAATTACAGACATGCTATTGCTGAGTTTAGAGGATCTAAAATGAATATAACTTGAGGTGATCTTTTGTGAAAATTTGAGAAAAAATATGATGCAGTAATTGGGATATATTGCTGTGATCATGGATGTTGGGTAGTTGTTCAGAATGGATTTGGATTTACTAAGTTTTGGAGAGGAGCCTCTTGCAGGTTCATCAGCATTTATTGAACATATGAAAGGGAAGTAGCAATGTTCTGTAAATCACTGACTTGAAACTCATACATAGGTCCAGACCCTAGCTAAGCCTTGTTCTGGCTGTATGAGCTTGTTCAAATCGCATACACTTCTAAAGGCATAGATTTGCTTGCCTACAAACCGAGAAAACCATTGCCTATGCTTCCAAGATGCTAAAAGGATTACATTAAAATCTCATCGTCCTTACACACCTTACACAGAGCCTAGAAGGTGATCTCTGTGTTCCATGACTCATCAGTGAAGCCCCTGGCAGGCCCTAAGGTCAGCTTTGCATGTTATAAATGAGAATAAAACCTCAAAGTCCAAACAATCAGAGAGTCCAGGGAAGTGGGCATTTTTACTTTAAAAAACTATAGTTTTTTCATTAATTTTTCTAATAAAACCAAAGCCCCAAGGAGAAGCAAAGGGAATTGGCTTTACTTAAGTCAGCACAGAGAAGTCTTTGGTGGGTTTCTAACTGCCTTAAAGTCTAAGAAAGAATATTACAACCAAGATGAACATCAGCAGTAATGTGCATCAGGAAGTCCATGGAGCCAACAGCAGCAATAAATCTGAAGTAGACAAGATAGAAAGAGGAACAGTCCCTGAAGGAGCTGGGAGAGAGAAAAAGAAGATATGTGCGCTCCCGTGTATATGGTACAGGTAAGTTCCGACCTCTCATGTATCCATTTTCAGGAACCCACATTCCCAAAATACATCAGTATTCTCTTCCCCCACTACTCCGCTCCTTTGTACACACACAGTTCTCCCTGCTAGCCTCTAGGCACACACTCCAGGTGACTATATTTCCTGCTCCAGGATGCCCATCCTTTCTCCCAGGTCCTTAGATTCTCAACAACACTCATACTCATATCCACTGTAGTGTTCACCATAGAATACACACAGTTCTCCCTGCTACCCTCTAGGCACACACTCCAGGTGACTACATTACCTGCTCCAGGATGCCCATCCTTTCTCCCAGGTCCTTAGATTCTCAATAACACTCATACTCATATCCACTGTAGTGTTCACCATAGGATGTTTGACTGCTCATGAGAATTTCATCTCACCAACTCTGGGTTCCTTTGGGAAAGTACCTTAATCCTGTTCAGTGGTGTAATAGCTTCCTATTCTAGAAACTAATTACCACATATACAACGACAAAAGTGCAAAACTGTGTATTAAAAGAAGAACTGTTTTCTAAATAAAATGATAGAGGCATTCAGCTTAGACATCAAAAGCAATAAAATCATCGTTCCATTAAATGGTTGCTCCAGGACTCCTTCCTGCTCTCTATTCTCTGTCTTGCAAGAACACAATACTGAGGATGTAAGGAAAATAGAGATAGTTTAACCACTCAAATGCACTTTTACCTCACTTGCGGAATTCCTTGCTCACCATGCCCCCATCAGAAGAATCTATGTCTATCGCTGTTTTGGTACTTATGACCTCTCTTTGTAAAAACCATGTGCCATTGTCCTCTCAGATTAAGTAGTAACACTTCATGGGGTCTCTCTTCCTTGTTAGCCAGGGAACACTGGGCTTCACTTGTGTCCACTTTGCTGAACCTCCCTATTTTTTCCACTACTCAAACCCATCAGGACCTTGAATACTCTTAGTTGAAGTTGCTTTTCTAATTAATCCAAACTTTATTGAGTTTCCTTGGAACACCTTGTTGCTACTGCTAATTTAATTTTTATTGCATAGGGACTCTAAGAACCCTACAATACTAGATCTGTGCAAGTTTTCTTAAAGGAAACGCATAGGGTTTATATCCACAGAGAGCTGTACCTTAGCACTGGCTTGTGGTCTTCCATACTAATTCTGTTTCCTTGATTGTAGATCAGGGATTGGAGTTGGGATATGTGCTCAACAACTCCTTCCCCATCTGGCCTCCATGAGCAAGAGCAGTTTCTGCACCACTGGTATGGCACTGAGCTACATAACTTACTTAGTTGATGAAAAGGTAATGTGCCAGTTCCAAGGACAGACATTAGGAGACTTCCCCCATTTGTTTCTTTTTATCCTTCAAAGCACTTAACTCTGTTTTTTCAAATGACAGGACACATCCCAGAGAGCCATTCCAGCAGGGTCTCAGAATGTGATACATAAATGAGACACTTTTCTTGCACATCCAAAGATAATAGACATTCTCAGAGGACTGTGTATACCTGGATCTGCACACTAGAACACACGGAGCATCCAAAGCATCTATTCAATCAAGCTATGGCAAAGAAGCTTATACAACAGAGTGTGTTCTCTCATTGTGGCCCTTGTTGACGATAAAGGACTGTATAGAAGAATTCAGTTTCAGACATGGACCTCAGATGTAATAGATATTGGTCCAGTGTGTCTACCTGACTATGTCTCTGTCAGTCATGGATATGGAGCTGGGTTGTTAAAAGTTAGAGATATTTAGAATGTGTTCTTGCCATTATGATTTATTTAAAAAGCAGTAGATATTTTGTATTAATGTTAGTATGAGAAATAGTCTCTACCACCTATTGCCATATAACAGGTTACCTCCACATGTATTGCTTTTTTTCCTGTAGATTAGAATCTGAGAGCTGCTTTTCTGGAATGTCCCCTGGCTCATGATCTTTTATGAAACTGCACTCAAAGTGTTGGCTGTGGCTATGGATATCTTAAAGGTGGACTCAGGGAGAAGTTACTGTTATTGGTAGGTCAGACTCCTTATCTCTCTGAGGACTCAGTCACTGTCACATGAATTTTTCTAATGGGCATTTTGCTTCTTCTTGAACAAGAGTTATAGATGAGGTAGAGAGAAGGAACCCAGACAGAAGAATTTGTCTCTTTGCAATGTCTTTTTAAAGTCTGCAGCCTATGTTTCTAGGCTTGGATTGTTAGAAGGCAGTCCCTAGGGTTTCCCCATACTCAAGAGAAGGAGATAGGCCAAGATGTGGATGTCATGAATGAAGAGGCTTTCCACCACAAGTGATAAGATGCTAAAAATAATTACTATTGTGAAAGAAAATAAAAACAAATAAATGCAAGTTCTGACATGGTATGAGACAAGTAACCTTTAAAGATGCTGTTAAGTTCATTTTCTGTTGGCCATCTACAACTGGGCATGTGGGTCTATCTGTCTTTAAAAGTAGTGTGTTTCCCCAATGAGACTCTCTTGGAGAAAATTAGGTTTTTATTTGCAAGAGGTTATCATTTGGAAATAGTTTCTGGGTTAAAAATAGAGGCTCTAGAACCCTATTTAGTACAGTTCAGGCCCTGAGCATGCTGCTTTGCTTTTATATATCTATCCATCTGTTATCTCTCTGTCTGTCCATCTATCTACTATTTTAGCCTACTAGTTTTGTACATATATTATGGCTTCTAGTTTTGTTTCTTATTACATTCTTGGATGTGTGAAAAAGCATGTCTCTGTACGTGTATCTGTCTCTTTTCTCTATTTAAGGCTCTTTTCTATCTGTTCGTTTTTCCCTATTCCAATTTGTGTGTTTTATTTTATTGTATCATATGATCTTATTATTATCCCTTAGATCTCTATTTTCAAATGAAAGAACAGGGTGGATCCAGATGAGAGGAGTAGATGGGAGAAATTTGGAGGAGTGGAGGGAGGAGAAACCATAATTAGAACATATTGTATGAAAAAACTATTTTCAATAAAAAAAGAAAATAAATTTTCAAAAGATTACTACTGGGAACAACAATAATGATAGCCAAGAAGAAGACTACTCTTGTTATTGACCTGAGTGTAGATTGACATCTTAATCCCACCTATCATCTACAGTTGTGAGGCAAACCACCATCCTTCCCAAAGGGTTTGCTCTTTGTAAATGTAAGTGAAATAGCATAAAATTACATTTGTTTTATGGCACAAAAGATAATTTGAAATAGATGACAGTATCCTTATTGCATTGCATGGGACTTTTAGTGCTAACTAAATGTAATTAAATTTTCTTGGTGTGCTTTTTCTTAAAGGACTGCTTTCTCTGGGCTGTAGACCACTCTGTCAGATGACAAAACAGATGTTTTCTTAGCTCCAAGTTTCTTGTCTCTTAGTATGTGTAGTGTTCTTAAAACTTAAGGTGGTTCATTTGACCCTAACACCTAGGGTTTTAGTATTGTGGTAGAACCTGTTCTCAAGAGTTCCAGATACTTCCACATCTATAGCAGTAGAGATATTCAAGTTACATGAAGTAACCACAGTAACTTTAGTAAATCATCCCTAAATTACCAATGTCTTTTGGATGTGTGAGTTTCTACTGCTTGAGACTCCTTCCTCCAGAAAGATGGTAATTTGGGAGCAAGTCATATGAAGAAAGAGATGGGAAAAGGTGACAAACCTACTATGTCTGTTTGCTTACCTTGTCAATATGGAAAACACATTGATACTAATCCCTTATGCTTGTTTGAATGAGAATAGTCTCCATAGGCTAATGTATGTGAATATTTGGTCCCTGTTGGTGGAACTGTTTGGAAAGAATGAGGAGATGTGGCCTTATTGAAAGAAGTATGTCACTGAGAGTGAATTTTGAGGGTTCAAAGCCCGTACCACCTCTATCTGTCTGTCTGTCTGTCTGTCTATCTGTCTTTCTATCTGTCTGTCTGTCTGTCTGTCTGTCTTCCCCTCTTCTCTGTCTCTGTTGGGAGACTGCTTTTAGATCAAAATGTAAACTCTAGCTACTGCTCCATTTCTTTTCCTGCCCATCTGCTACCACACTACCTGCCATGATGGTCATGGACACACTCTCTGGAACTGTAAGCCACAAATAAATTTGTTTTCATTATAAGTGGCAGTGGTGATGATGTCTTTTCACAGCAATAGAAAATTACTAAGATATACCTTATGGAATATTGCAGAGGTAGGTAAAAATGCATATAATATATTCCATAAAAATTGAAATCCAGTTCAGCTATTTCTATGCAGCATTTTGAATTTTGCTCTTAATAGCCATAGCAATCCTGAAAAAAGTTAGGATTCTCACAATTCTCCTCTTGCAAAAAAGAAAACCACCACCTAGAGAGTAAATAATCTACCTTTTCCACATTACTAACTTTTATACTTGTATCTGTTGCTCATTTTACTTGATCCATTCATCACATTTCAGAAAATTAACAATGAAAATACAAATATCACTATGTTAGTTAGTGTAGGATTTTCATAGACTTAATTATTTTTTTCTCATTTTTACAAATTTAAGCAAAAAATACAAAATACCTTTGCATTTACTATGAAGGACTTATATAATAAATTGATTTTCATGTTATAAAATGGATCTTACATACAACAAATAAAAAATTGCTTTAAGATTATCATACAAAGAATTCAGTTTGTATTTTTTGAGTAACTGGGATCTTTATTTGTCAGACAGTAAGAAAAGCAATCCATATTTTTTTGTGGCTATGCTCCTAGTGTAAACAAATAAATAATTACCAACTCTACTGGTAACTGTCTCAAAATACTATTCATTTTTTCTTCACTAATAACCATTTTCTCAAAAGAAGACTCAAGACACTACTCACATTGAAAATGATATTTACCATGAAAAGAACCAGCTGGCCTCTCATTTTTCCTGCATTGATTGTAACAGTTGCACACTAATTACCATATAATCAACATTTAAAACAATGTGCTTTTTCCATCCAACAGTTTCTTAGGTCGAAATTTTAGGCAGGCTTCATAGATAAGGCCTACAACCCTAATTTCTCTGTTTAGGGTCCCATAAGACTAAAATCAAAATATGAGGCAGTCTCTTCTCTGAAATCCCCAAGGAAGCTCAAATTTTTTCTGGTGGTTGCATAGTTGTGCTTCTCTTTACCCTGAAAGCTTTCCTCTAGTGATCACTTTTCCTTCTTATAAAGTCACTGGCTCCCCCTCATAAGTCATCTTTGCTCCTTCAAAGTCAACAGTGTTCATGCTTCCAATCTCTATTCCTTGCTAGCAGTTTAGAAAAAATCTGTTTTTTAAAGAGCTCATCTGATAGGATAATGCCTCTACCTTTATTGTAAGACCAATTAATTTGAGATGTTAATTACATATGCAAAAATCCCTTGAAATGGTAACCTTGATTAATTTTTGATTAAATAATGAGAGATAATTTTTGAGAAGGACATTTTACAAATCTTCCCATGTTCCTATGTTGCTAAAGATAAAAATGAGATGTATAGAGGAATAAACTCCATTAATGCATCAATATTGTAATTACCTTTTTGTTAAGGACTATGGTATTGGGAATAGACTGGATAGGAAAGAAAAGAATTCTTATTATAATCCAAGCCAAATAACATTGTGGACAGATAAGAATGAATATTGGAGATTAGAAGAGCAGCATTTTCTCTAGCTTTTGAAAGATGGTCAACAAGATTTGCTAATGGATTAGTTGCTGGCTCTGAGAGGAGTTGCTAAGTACAACTCCAAGGATTTAATCTGAGGAGGCAGAAGGACTTTTACTGAGAACTCATTTACTAAGCTTAGGAAGTTTGGGGGAAGAACAGGTTTGTTGGGGGAAGATCTGGTTTTAGACTTGTTAAATTAAGATGTCTTTTAGACATTCAAATGAAATATCTAGTAGTATAGAATTTGAAGCTCAAAGGAGGTTGTCTGTGGCTAGATGCTCTTTAAAACACCAAGACTAGATGATATCACAAAAAAGAATGTAAGTATGAAAAATGAAGAACTCCAACACTAAGCTCTGAATCCTCAAAGTTTCAAGGTCAGGAAAGGAGATGCAGCTAAAAGGTAGTCAAAAAAAAGAACAGCCACAGAGGAATGAGAAAATCCAAGAAATCTGGATAGCCAAGAAAGAGTGTTATGATAAGTGAGGGACCATCTGTGCAAAAGATCCAAATACAACAAAAGGAATGATGATCCTAAGAGCTACCGGATTTATACTGCAGAGTTTACTGGTAACTTGAAGACAATGATCTGTTGTGGAAAGAAAGTTCCATCTCATTGTGGTAGGTCCAGGAGAGAATATAAAGAGTTTCATGTACTTGTTTGTTTGAGATCACGTGTGTAGATTTCTTTCCAGTTTTCATACATTAGAAACAAGCAAAGATTCCAAATCGTTGATGTGAAACACTGGAGTAGCACATAAAACCAACCAACGATAGAGAGATAAATTAACTAGAAAATTACAATTGTATTAGTTATTTTTGTGTCACTGTGATACAATATCTGACAAAATAAGTCAAGGATAGTTTCATTTTGCTCACAAACACACAGTTCATTTAGTTTATGGTTGGTTAGCCCATGCACTTGAGTTCAACATCATAGAAGAAGAAGCATGTGGTATAGGAGTTTCTTAACCTTATTGTAGATGGGAGAGAAATAGAGAAAGAAGTGATAGATATATAGAAAGAAGATAGAATATGACAATAGGGAATGAAAGCAAGAGACCAACTCTCTCCCTCAACAACATCCCTTGCATCCATTTTCCTGCAAGTTTTGTGTTATTTTTCTTTTCAGCTGAATAAAAGTCTTTTTTTTTAAACCACTTCAAAGGATTTTGCGGGTAAGTGACTCAGAATGAATGAAAGCATACATAAATCTTTGTTCTACCATTTGATGATTTCAAACTTCAGAGAAACTGAGAATTGACGGAGTAAATTTGGAGGAGGTAAAAAGGGTAACATAAATCTAAAACATGGCGAATTATTCAAACAGTAGTTTATTTTGTAGATGAATAGGAAAGATCTTGGACAAGCAGAAAGACATGTAAACATCCATGTCCCCATTTGACAAGTCAACTAGTTTGTACTGATATACCTTTGAGCACAGTTAGCCCAGACCCTACCTAACAGGTATCACAAAGAGTTGTCTGACTAAAAGAGTCACAGTTGATGGCAATTAATTTCTCTATTTCTTTTTCTTTAGTCAAAAAACAAATGAAGAGAACATGCTTTTATTCCACACTTGGCTCTTTTCAATATTATGATAATTGTTTAAAAAAATCTGTTATAGAGTGGACTACCAATCCTAATATATAAGTGTCCATGGTTATATGAAAACTCAACGATCATACTGCAAAAGGTCCTTTGTATATTAACAAGTATGACTTCAGGGTATCTGGTATGAAAAGAAATGAGATGGCATAAAATAGGATAAGATGAGATGGGTATTATGGAATTACAATGGATTGGATGAGATGTGATAGGATTGATGAGATGGAATAAAATGGAATGGAATAAGGGAATTAGATGAGACAGAATTGGATAGGATGGGATGGGATGGGTCAGGTAGATAGGATGGGGTTCTGACAGTATGGGATGAATCAGATGAAAAAGGGATCTGAAAATGTAGATGGAATGAGGTAAATGGTATGGGAAGAAGTAGGACAGGATGGAATGGGGTAGAATAGATGGCACAACATAGGGTTGGATAGAATGAATGGAGTGTGATGGTATGATGTGATAAGCTGGAACCTACCTATTCCTGGGCTGACAACTACTTCTCATTGAAGTATTAAATCACTGCCAAGTCATTACAGAAATTTTCTCAAAACACCCAGTCTGAAACAACCTCTATTGCCATCCCAGGCTTTTTTCTTTCTTTCTTTGCTTTGGCCTTATAAAATATACCACATATAGAATTATATATATATATATAATTTTCTATATCATCTTTAATAATTATGCAATGATGGTGTTGTCACTAAAGTACCATGTGAGAAGGAAGCTTGTCTACTTTTATCGCTTATATGATTAATAAGTGAATGAACAAATAGATTAAGACAAATCACAGAACTTGCTGCTAAACAAACCTAACTCAAACCTAACTGCATAAACTAAAAGAATTGCTGCGTATCTTTTAGTATTAATTTTCTTCCTCATAAAAACAATAATTTTTGCTTTGGGATTATTACAAAGGTGGAAACAAATGCAAGTAGAATATGAAAAGTGCCTGATGCTAACACTTTCAATAAACTTCAGTTATGGAGTCTGCAACTAACCACAGAACCTTCCATGCAGAGTCCCCTCTTAGATCAACTATGCTCCACAGAGGTTTCTGAGGAGCACATGTGTGAGTGGGCTTAGTGTGGCACTTCTGATGCAGTGCAGCTGTCTAAGCAGCTCTATGCCCTTTCTCTTCTTTGAATGACTGGAACTCCATCTGTAGTCCTTCCCGCACTGTTCCACGTCTTGGGGGTGGTACTAGAAAGGACTTGCCATTTTGGGACATATGCTCTTAGCTCCTTGGCCAAGTTTCACCCACCCTTGAGAATCAACACTTCCAGACTGTATGGCCATCCTGCTTCTTCTCGTCCCCATCTTCTGCCTCCACCTCCCACAAGCTGGCCCTCATGTCCCCAGTGAGCAGGCATTGTGAGGTAACAAAATGATGCCATATAACTTCTTTTTCTAGAATTTTCTTAGGAAAGGGGGCATTGAGAGGGAAATCTCAGACCTACATTCTTTATTCATGTCTCTCCTATTGCAAAATAACTTGTCCGGTTCAATGAGAGAGTCTGAATTCTCACACGGGTATAAGCAATGTCAAGACCTCTCTTTGATCCTTGGCCACATCATGCTCTCAAAATGAGTAAGCATATAAATTCCTTCAATGCAGTATGGATACCATGAGTGACTCATAACAAGATATGACTAATGGATGGATAGAATTTAGACTGTGAGGAAAAGAAGGAAAGAGGAAAAGACAACAGGACATATTTGAGCTATCTGAGCCTAAGGTGTATGAGCAGTCTAGAGACCTTCCCACAGAATCAGCATGTTACCTCTCAGTTAAGATGTGGTTGATGGGTTAAGAAAGTCTGTGGTGATATATAATATATTTAATAAAGCCAGTCTGAAATCTCAGACAACAAATCCACCCACAGTCAAGCCAGGAGGATCAGAGAGTGGTATCTCATGTCTTTAATCTCAGCACAGGTGAAAGACCAAGAGTGGTAACCTACCCTCCTGGTTCTATTAAATATATAACAATCACCAAAAAGTCTATATATTAAACTACTGGTTCACCAGAAAAGCATGGAATCTTCATGAACTACAACCAACTACCCATATTTCCATGAACTCTTTCCTCATCAGTCTTACCTCTTGGTTTAAATGAGACTTCACTGACTTCATCCAGCTAATAGCTTTTTTACTTGCTTTATCACACTATGGCTCAGGTCCCACCTAATGTAAATATTCACTGAATTTACATCTTTTTCTCATACCATGGATTTTAGAGGACCCTGTAGAAGACTGGAGTTCAAAGGGGAGCCTGAGGGAGATATCTAAGGATGCGCAGACATACCTGGTTTCCTCCTTTCGGATGACCCTTAGAGGATATGGATACTCAAAGAGAGAAGTTTATTGAGTCTGAAACGACCCGGTGACCTGAAAACTGGAGGACTGGGCATTCCATCAATAAAAAGAATGGTTTCTTTCCACTCTTTGATCTTGTTATACACAGCTAGTTATTAGACTCCTCATATCTATCCTAAAATCAGGAGGGATAGAAGCATAAACATTTTCCCTGACACCTTCAGCTGAGAGGATGGATCTATCTCCAATGAGATCCCTATGTCCCATGGGGCTCTTTAAGTGCTGAGGTGTCTAGGCATGGGGGTTGGTGACTCACTCTAGATGTGATGGAAATAACCCAGAAATGTGAATCCAAGCTTCCAAACTCATCAAAGAGAACCCACCTCAATCCCTTCTTACTCTCTACTTGGCTCATCTCCTTCAGTATGTCTTGCTGTTTATACAAAAGTGCTGCTAGGCCTGTAGACAATGCCTGTACTCCTTACCCTCTGCCAGTCCTAAGCCTGGGTGCATTCACCCTTCTCCTACTTCTTCCCTTCACTGATGCTACCCAGTCATCAAGACTGTTCTCCCATGATGTTACCAAGCCTTGTGCAGAGCTGTGCAATACAGACATCCCCTTTATCGCAGAAAGCTCTACACTGTTGACTGTGATTATCAGGAATCCAAGAGTCTAGAATTTGAAACTGACTTCCAGAGAATGTTCAGAAATGGTTTCTACTCTCTGCATATCGAAGAAATAGACTTAGAACAAAGAACTCTCCAGAACCAGAATTGACAGGGGTCTTATATCCAACAAAGTTCTGAAATCTTTTCTCTGTAAACAGTGGGAGATGGTTAAATGGATGGATAAGTTGTTACTGCATAGCTTTGTGTAAACTGAAAGATAGTCACATACGTGATCGGGAGGAAATTAGACTTCTTCCCCTGCCTCTTTGGCCAAATTCTAAATATTTTTCTATGTCAATTTCTGTCTTATGACCAGTCTGAAAAGGTATGTCCATTGGTACAATAGCAGCACAAATGTTATTGGGTAACACACTGTTGTCTGGTTAAATTTAAGGTCTACTCCACAGGAGAAAACACACCTACTGCAGTAAATCTGACCTGAAGGACCCTGGGTTCTAGGGCTTGACCCAGGCATTCAGTTCAGGTATCCAGCAGAGCACCCTCCATGAGAGCAAGGAACTAAAAGTCTGTCCCAGGAAACAGAGTGACCCAGCCCAGATAGCAGTAATCAACTCATTGTAAGAAGGGCCATTGTAAAAAGGAGCCCACCATCTGTCCTGTTAAATTGTAAACTCATTGAAGGAATGCCGTGACCTTTAGGATTAAAGGATTAAAGGAAGTCAACTCACCACTCTTAAGGAAGCACCGGATGGGCTCTTAGATAACCTGGAATTCGTTTACCTACCTGGATTCTGAGAAAGACACAAAGAATACCTGGCCCGACCAGATGGCTGAGCCGTGATGACTTCACTCCCCCTCCCTCCGTAGAACTATCCCTTAAAAGCTCTGCAAGCCTAGGGCTCGGGGTCGCTAGCTTCCCCTTTTGCTGGTGACCCACGGGCCCGTGTTCATTAAAGCTTCTTTTTGCTACCCGATATCGGAGTGAAGCTCTCTGTTTTGGGGTGCCGACTCTAACAGACCAAGAGCTCAATCTATGAAGAAACTACAGGGAAGATCAACCAATCTAAGTGGTAAGTAACACTGGTTTATGAGTCCTCACTCTTCTGGCCATATTAGAGACAGAAGCTGTCTGGATTGTCCAGTTCAGTGGAAATACCATGATAGAGGCTGGAGTTTACTCTTTGAAGACTTCAATGACTGTCTAAGGACAAAATACTTTTTGTGATATGAAGGGGAAAGATAAATTATTAGAGGAGAAGGTTTACATGGGGTGAGAGTTGGGGGGTACACCAAGGGAGGGATAAAAAAATACAAATATGCTTGAAAAGGTTATATAAAATATACTATCTTACATGGTTTATATGTACATGTATCACATTAAAGAGCTTTATTTGCGTTACCCTACACAGGGGATATTGCTCCTCCCAGAAGCCATATGTAGCCAAATAACCCAGTGCCATGTATGGTTATTTGATTATTGGTGAAGGATATTCTTGAGGTCCCCACCCCCAATAATATATGCTGACCTTGCTTTCCCACCAGAACTTGATTGATGACACCACACATTATGTCACAGGACATGGAGATGTCAGGATGACACCCACTGGGAAGATATCGCCTGCAGGCTAGCTTTCATAGTATATTGTAAGGTACTAATCAGGATGCTGAAGAATAAAAGTCATCAACAGTCTTACCCAGTGGAAAATACTGTAAGCTACAATAATGATCAATCTGGAAAAATATGTCCATTGTTGTGATAGCAACATGTGTGTTCTAAAAGCAACTAATTGCTTTCTGATTAGATTTAAGGATCATTCCATGGAAAGAAACAAATGCCTGGCACTATAAATCGAGCCAAGAACCCAGCTGGAACTCATAAGCTCCAGGGTGATCCTACTGATACTATTTTGCTAAATGGACATAGTGTCAAAGCACATTTGAATTTGTATTTCATACCCATAGATTAGTGCAGCTTTCAGACATCATTAGAAAAAAATTGTTTGGACAGTAGATAGCAGATAATGCAGAAATATTTTTCTTTACAACATCTCCTCTCCAACCAATAAATCAGCATAGGATACAGATTTCACCATCACAGGAAATGTGGACTTTAAGAACACATCCCAAAGAGCATCACTTGCAGAATAGGAGTACACTGCTGTCTATGTTACCTCTGAACTCCCACAAATACTGACATGGACAGTGTGATACACTCACTACCCACAGTATCATCTCCTCAGACATGAAATCTAATGATAACTGGAAAGCATCCCTTCTGCCATTTCAAAACCCATTCAATAAGATTCTACAACAGAACAATCTTGGAAGTCTAGCTACAACTTCCCAGGCTCCTAATCATTCAGAGAAACATCAGAAAGTAGGAAGTAGGCTGAGGGAGGATCCTCCATTTCCCACCATGGCTATGTTTCTTATCCTGTCTATATTAAAAAGTTTACAGGGGTACATACAGGAGACAAACCTACAAATGCTCTATAGTAGTATATGAGAAGGAGAGAAAGAACATTGGTATCTAAATTAATGTAAAGAAAGGTACATACAGTCTACAGAGTCCTCTCCCTGCTTGGACAAACAGCAGTGAGAGATGAAGACAGATAGTAGGAACAGTGTTCACTGTAGACTCATTGATCCACAGATACACCCATCACAGTCTATAGTATGGCTAGAGACAAGTAACATGAAAGAAAAGGTCATTGGCAACAAAGAATTCCAAAGTAGGCAATGTCAGGGTGTAGAATCCATCCAACTGATAAACTTCAACATTTACTGATTTATAGAAGAAGACTGGAGAAAGTTGGAAGAGGAGCTAAATGTGACATAAGAGTTCTGAATACATGGATAGAAGAGAAAACCAGTCATTGGGGGATGCCAGGTCATGAAGATGGCTAGGGAAAAAAAGAGACAATGACAATGCTCCACTAAAATGTAAATCCTAAGGAGAGTCAGTTTCAAAAGCAGCATACTTATATTAGGTATAACACTCTTATGCTTGTGGGTCAAGCTGGTAGCTTAAGGAGACAGTGGCCTGGAATCATGACAGGGTATATAGTGAAAAAGGCCTTGCAGTAAATATGGCCACTGTGCAAGACCCTAAGACAGACTGTCCAAGTCGGGAATGTGAAAGGGAAGCTTTGGGATGTGCACAATAGTATTCCTAGTTCTAAAAGGCAGACATCTGGTACCCCTAGTGGACTTCAGAACTGCCCTAAAAGGAAGGGAGTGAGAGGTACCAGCTTCTTATATCGTCCCAACTCATTCTTGAAGACAGACTCCATCAGTACACATCCCTGAAGTGAACTCACTATCCTTAATGTGCTGGTAACAGATAAGGGTGTTTTCATCCTGGTGATTGTCAATAATTCTGAGACTGTCCATTCATTACAAAAGATTAAGAGTTTGGAATATAAGATGAGGTACTCAAGTACCTGGAAATTTAGCAAAAAATAAATAAAAATAATCTTAAACATTGGACTCCTGTTCAGGATTTCTTTTTAGACACCTGCTCACTTACCCAATTCCTAGAATAGTTGAAAACAAAGAAACAGAAACAAATGTTTGAGAAATGAATTTAATCAAGACCTGCCTGTTCTCAATCAGCTTCAGAAATTCACAGAGGGGCTCCCATGACACTTGAGAAAATTGTACAATTTTTGGACAGCACATGTGTCTGAAAAAGAATCCTTCAAAATACTAGGCTATAAGCTCTGTGATAGGGAAGTCCTTTCATGGTCAGCATTGTATTTTCAGAATTTAGAAAGTCAAGCATCCTACTGTAACTGCCCAAATCATTTATTCCACATGAGAAAACACAACCCTGTAATTTTCATTCATTTGTCCTTGAAACAATACCAAAATAAGGATTGTCTGGACTCCATATTTCATTTGAGAACAGCCTAAATGTCATAGGGCAAATTCCCCTAAAGCGTAGCCTGAGAAAAAGCCAGTGTGTATGTCCTTTATGAGGAGCAGCAAGCTGAATTGTGTCCTTCAACATAAAAGGATCCCTAATATCTCCTCTCCAGAAGCTACAAATGTGACTTTTATTTTTATTTTTAGCTAAAGTCTTTATAGATTATAATTAGTTCACGATCTTGATGAGAAACCCTATAAGATTTAATATGGCCTTTTAAATTCAATGACTATTTCCAGCTAAAGAAACAGAAGTGAATTGGGATTATGATACACAGACAAAGAAAAGCCCTGTAGAGACCCAAGTAGATGAAGAAGAGATGAAAATGATGCTGCAATGAGCTTGGAAACATCAGAACCACCTGGAGTTGATAGAAAATATAAAGGACTGCCTCCGAGAGCCTTTGGAGGGACCATAATATATATGCTGAAACCATGATTGTAGTTGTTTGACCTCTGTAACTGTGAGCCAGTATCTGTTGTTTTATGGCATGGTGTGGGATTCCTTACTGTTGGATTTAAAAGAAAAACAGACCTTGATAAAGAGACATGGAATTACTTCATTCTTCAGGCAAAGTGTTTATTGGAGATCTGGAGAGAAGAACAGGGCCTGAGATTAAAAAAAAAAAAAGTGGATCCTACCTCTGAAGAGCTGAGCCTGCCCTTTTAAGGTCCCCTGTGAGGAAATAAGGAAGTAGGAGGTGTCAGCTGGTATGACAGAACCAAGAGACACTATGTTTCTTGAAGTTTGGGCTGAAGCAACTATTTAAAAAGTTCTAAGGATATTTCTAGAAAAAAAAGGTATCTGGAAGAACAATGGGCCTAGTTAATATGTGATGTGACAGTGGTCACTTGTCCTGTTTATAGCCATTCTCTTTTTACAACTTTGCTAAATGGAAGGACCCTATCCAAGAAGCAGGGACACTTTATTCTAGATGACAGTGGAGAAGGAGAAAGGCTGCAGCTGGGTGTGGCCTGTCATCTCTTTGTAGCAGCTGTGAAGTGACAGGGCCTGAACCTTCAGTATCTGAGTCTTAGCACAGGAAGGACACCAGGATAGAGGATGGGGCTCACTGAGAAGAAAGCTAACATACACTGTGTTATCAAACTTACCACTGAAGGCAGCTTGCTCTCAGTTAACCGCCACTCCATTTCTCATGGGTATCCCCATCACATGCCATCTCGTCTACATTTCTCTGATGCTTCATATGGATGGATGAGTAGGTGAATGTGGGCATCCTAGAGAAGCCCTGAAACAGGAAAAGAGAGATAGAATTGGCAGCTCAAGGCAAGACACGCCCAGGTGGCAAACAGAAGCTCTGGGAATGTGTCCAAAGCAACAGCTGTAAACAGAAGTAGATAATGGGCTATGTCCAGGACACCAAGTGACTCCAGCACTGCACTCTAGCTGTCATCCTGGAGATGTCCCATTGTAGCCACACTACATAGGCACTGTCCCATCTACAAGGTAAGAAGCTTGCAGGCAAAAATGACGTATCTCTTTCCCCAGCCAGCGGGGTCTTCAGCATGGACCTGAACCTGGGAATGAAACAAATGGAAGGTAGGAACACAAAGAACCGGAAGGACAAGACAAATCTCTCTGATCAAGTCCTTCTAAGCTTTATTGTTTCAGCAAATATTTATACAGAATCTCTGCCATGCAGGTAGCTGGGAGGAAAGGGGTGGGATATTCAAAAGAATGTGGCAAGCCTGTGAGAGGAAGTAACAGACAGGGTAGAATTGATATGGAAATCTATCTGTTATCAGTTGAAGGCCTGGAGGATGTCACCTGCTGATCTGAGAAGGTTAAGGAGAAATCATGAAGTCATGGTTTAGCTTAAAACAATAAGGGTGTAGTCTTCTGGTATTTGGCTATCTAGGGTATAGACTGCTGATAAATGGCTAGCTGTAGGAGCTAAAATATGGCTAAGTTAGGCTTTGGCTCCCAACATAACTCTAGCACCACAGATTTTAAATGGCATAACTAGGATTTAAAGCAAGAATCCAGGACTGCAAAACCTGGGTTTTTTCCCCCACTAGGCAATTCTCACTTCATTGGTTTGAGTCTTAAATAAACACAGCCGCTAGTACAAACTCAATGACTCCTTTGCTGATTGATGAATTTCCAGTTGATTATGGTCTTTCTGCCTATGTGGTGGATCTCTATCCAGCCCCAGCTATCGGGCTTAAGTGACCTCACTCCCAGTCTTTGCAGGTTCTGTGGAACTGGGGAGACACAATTTCTCAATTTCTGTTAGTGCTTGATAGCTGCTTTTCTCAAATATATTTATTGAACTTTTTTGTACTTGCCCCTAATACATGTCACAGACCAGTGGTGGCAAATAAATGGTTTATTCTCCAATATATAAAAAAAATGTGTCTGCTCAAAGCTTCCAAAGGAAACAACACTACCTTTATTTTATGTATTTATTTCATTTCATTTAGTAGTTTGCACATAAGTTTTATATTTATACTATCTCTACCCCATTTTGTCCCATTCCGATTCCTTCCATGTCACTCTCCAATTCACTATCAAATTCGTGAACTCCTCTTCAATCACATTACACACATCAATATATATACATATGTATGCATAAACGTAACTTGCTGATTCCATTTATTGTTGCTCATATGTATGTGTTTAGGAATGTCCACCTGGAATTGGATTGACATTAACTGCTTATAATTCTTCAACTTAAAGAACAGTTTTGTGGTATTATCTCCATCTATATTGGCATGTTACCAGCTGTTATCACAGTACAGATCATGTAAAAGCAACTGCAGAGGAGGAAAGGAGAGCAACACAGAAAAGAGGGAGAGAGAGAGGGAGAAGAGATAGGATATTTGAAGAAGCCATATGAAACGGCATATTGGGATGTCTCTCCAGATCACACAACCCTGTGTCCAGAGTAAAGTGAGAGGTGAGCAGCTTCCAGCTCCTGGGCCTCCTGGGAACCTCATCCCAGAGGCCAGAGACACAATCTCAGATCTGACCTCATGCCCAGTCCTGCCCTAAACCAAGGTTGGGAGAAAACTTCCCCAGCAATCTCAGAAAGCACATAGCAGACAGCTGGACGCTGCATTCAAGGCAAGTTGCGCCATCACAGATAGATGTCTCTTCACACCATGTGAACCCCTCACCCCTCATGTCCATGGTGGAGTGAGAGAAAGACATCTTTGTAGACTTAATGCCCAGAACAGAAGGAGACATAGAACCCCTGTAGCCACAACTGACTAAGAACTAAGAGTGAACCAAGGAAGCAATGGGCAGACACCAGTGTAAGAATATAAATAACAATATAGATAACAACAAGACACCACCAGAAGAAGCTGGTGGATCTACAACACCAAGACCTGAACAGAGCAATGCAGAGGAAACAGAAGGAAACAACATTAAAGACACCTTTATGAAGATTATAGAAGCCTTAAAAGAAGATATAAAAATTTCCCTTAAATAAATAGAAGAAAATATAAAAAAAAATGGAAGAGATGAAGAAATTCTTCAAAGAAAACCAAGAAAGAGAAAAACCAACAAATGAAAGAAACATTCCGACACACCCACAGCTCCTGCTGCTGCTGAGGGAATCTGCAAGGATCCCTACTGCGACCCCGAACAGAGTGAACTGAGCAAACCAACTGCAGGGGTCTCTGAGGGGCAGATTCGAACCCTGACCAGAGGTGAGGAGAGTTTGGCAGGCCTCAGCGCCTGTATCCTGGCCTGGGAGGGAGAGTTGAGCTCCCATTGCTTTCGGTTCCGCCACCGGGACCGGTGCTCTCTGCAGCGTCCCAGCACACTCTGGAGCAGGGGGAAGCTGAACTCTGCACCTGGCCACACCCACAGCTCCTGCTGCTGCTGAGGGAATCTGCAAGAATCCCTACTGCGACCCCGAACTGAGTGAACTGAGCAAACCAACTGCAGGGGTCTCTGAAAGTCAGAATCAAACCCTGACCAGAGAGGTGACAGGAGACACACAAACCAAAGTGCCACAACTGACCAGGACCCATCTAATCGTGAACCACTGAAGCCATGGGCAAACGTCAGTGCAAGAAATTACATAATAATACAAAGG